>OZ022306.1:4768279-5070779 GCA_963989215.1 Hedychridium roseum | reverse complement strand
GAACGGATTTGAATTGGCCGCGTAAAGAGCTGTCATGACAGGCGAGGCGAATGCGCATGCGCATAGGAGAGAGCAGCGTCGCTGCGGTCATTCGGCATTCGACAGCCAGTCTCGCATGCTCACGCGTAGGCGCGATATTGTCGTATCGCGTAGTGCGGACGAACGTCGTCGCGACGGTAATGTACGTGAGCGCGTGAATAATCGTCGTTGCTGGGATCGGTGTTCCGATCGAACGAAACGACCGGCCGTGGGACAATTGTCGTCGTGTTTGCTCGTACGCGAGCAACCATATCGAGTGTGTCGCGATCTTCGAGCCCATTCTCTTTCTCTTTCCGTTTAACGGGCCTGCGGGTGTGTGTATGTGTGTGTGCGCGGTGTCAATGTGTAGTACGTGCGTGTGATGATCGTCGGAGCGACTATGTTGCAAGTGCCTTGGCCACGAGAGGCGCACTGACACGACGAAGACGGTTCGTCCGTAAGAAGACGACCGACATTGCGCCGACCGTCCTGCGATGGAGTCTATCAGAAAATGGTTCTACCGGCCTAAGGTGAACTTCTCATCCGACCATTTCTGAGGCCTCACGAGCACCGTCCCTCTGCCATCTTTCTGTCGGACTTTCCCAATACAAAGTACTTCGGAGCCTCGCTCCGAATCCACATTTCCATCCTTTCCGTTCCTCCTTCCTCGTGTGCGCCGTCATCGAACGCGCGTGTAAGTCCTCTTTCTTTTATCCTCGTCCCTGTTCCTCGTCGTTCCGTTTTCTCTATCTCTGCCTCGTTCTCTTGCTTGTCCTTTGCAGAGACCTGCGCGCTGTTGCCACCTGTTTCGTGATTCGTGAAAATTCACAGGCACGGGCCCCCTCCCCCCGCGGGGCCTAACCGAAGCCCGAGGTGCTAATTAAATATATGCGCCTGCTTACGTGAACAAAACAAACGCAGTAAACAGATAACCCTACTGGCGTGACAACGCACTGACGTGGGACGTGGATTTACCTGTTCCCTCGCTGTCAAAAGTTACTCGAGTTTCGAGAAAAACCTCTTCTAGTATTCTCCGACGTGTTTATCGATGACTCGAACAACTTTGCCCGGCTTGAGCAACTGTAGAAATATGAAGTTTTCAATATTGTCGTTAGCGATATGATGAGAATTTCGTTTTCATGTACGTATGTTTGCGCAGGGAAAATCTAAACAATGTTCCTTTTCGATTTATTTCCACACCGTTATTACGGAGTACAGCCAGCTGGCACTCGTTCGCGGACAATTGTCTGTCCCGTTGTTTTCTAATGATCAGGAATTGCCGAGGCTCTCATCTTATCCGCGGAAGTCTGGTGGGAACGTTATGCGCATTATTTGTAGAATCCTTTGGAAACTTCGTACAGCGGCGCAAACTTGAATCTTTCCATAACAGTCGCCGCGAGCAAACTTGCCGTGCATATATTAAACAGCTGCAGTATTGAATTTCAGAAAGAAGCCGCTAAACATGCCCGTTTTCCCCATTTCCCTCGTGGGCATTATTTGCAGGACTGGATTTACCTGGTGGACCAGAAATATTCTCGACCGTCCAGTGCGTTAGTTCTTCTCGGAGGAGAGTGCAAAATTGAGTCGAACATTATTGACACATGGTGATATTTGCGCTGAGTCCTCGAGTCAACAGCTGTTGTCGCGATCAGCAACGAAAACGTGTTTTTTCGTCGGACGTAAGAAATAATCAGCTGACGCGACGTACGTGTGTCCAGTCACGTTGCCGATTACTGAGAATCGGTCGAGAATACGTCCGTATCCGCGTATTCATGTCGAAAGTATATACAACGCTGATAAGGGCAATTCCCCCGTCAATCCTCGTCTTATTATTCCTCCTATCAATGTTAATCATTTTGCTGTCGGTTTTCAATCAACGGCAATGCAGGCGCGCGATACGAACGTACAAGGACAGAGGAAAAATGTTGATCCTCGTCGAAACATTTTGCGTACTTCCCCAATCGTACGTGTTGTCGAAATAAGTGGCCGATTTTTCTGTCAACACTTCCTCGTTGATTTGAACGCTCAGTACGTGCAAATTTTACGATTTACGCGTCCGCCTAACGTGACAGTCGTGTTAATTTCCGTGAAATGGACCAGCGAATCGCATTTCCCAATCATTACGACCAGATAATGGCAGGCCTGAAAGCGTGGATGCAAGCCGGTCGTAATTTACATTCGACGAGCGATATCGATCTTCGTTAAAGGCTCATTGTCATATCGGTCCTGCATATAAAAAAACCCCCCCTCCCCCTTTGCCGTTCTCGTTACACGTACCCAGGGAATTCAGTCCTTACGTAATTAAATCGGAATTCGGAAGAGTCTTACATAATTAAGCACAGTTCAAGAGGTCATTATCCCTGGTGATTAAAAATTATTCGACCCACTTTCCATATCGTACGTTTTCCCTCGTTTATTCGCGTTCATACGATTAAAGGAAGCTACGTTTTCCCTCCCTTCAAACAATATTAAATGTGTCGATAAAGAAATTTACATGAAATTTCTTCGATTTCGAAAACTCCCATTCTCGTATCTCACGTGACGTAAATAGAGTTTCGAGGAGGAAGACCAGAACGATACGATGACAATCGTGCCACAGATATTATCCCGTGGACGTGGCATTGTTGTTCGGCTAACAGGAAGTGTCTGCTGCCGACAGACTCTATGCAAGTTAGCAAAAGTACAAGCGCTTACGTGGTAGACGTAATTAATTGTAGGCGTTGTATGGATGGCGAAGCTGTAACTCGGGGATGACGATAGAGAGTAGTAACGAGGAGACGGGCAAGGGGCAAAGGACGGGTGGAACGGGAAAACAGGGTGTGGGGTGCAGAGGCAAAAGAGGGTCAACGATATTTTGGATGACTCATTCTACAGACAGATTTTCCTGTGCGTGACGCCAACCATGCGAGACGGTTTGACGATTCCGCAGAATGACCCATTGTTCCCCTTTCCTCCCCCCTCTCTCCTTTTACGTACAAGTTTAATACATTTGAAACGATGTTCTTATTACACTGATTACATCCTTATTTCTCGTGTTACTCGTACTCCTGCACCGGTCGTCCGCAATAAACAAATAGAATGACACGACACGCGTTGTGCTAATCACCTTCGTCGTCATGCTAGAAATCTGCTGGCCGATTTCTGTTTTAATGAAACACTGAAATACATTTAAACGTGTTTTCTCCGCCGCCAATAGCGGTAACCTTGTTCCCGATGATTTTTTTTTACCTCACCGTGAAGCACTGCGATTTCTTTTCCGTCATTTGGTTGATCTTTCCTTGTCACGGTTTAGGTATTCCTGCGTTGTCAAAATTGACAAATTGGCCTTCATGGAACTAATGATCTTGTACCGCAGTTCTATCGCATTATTGTCACAATTTTTCTGTTTGTCGATAGTGTGAAGGAATGCGTTTTTGCAAATTCATTTTCGCAAAGGTCCTCGTCGTTAGTTCTCATCTGCGTAAATGAATACATTAATTGGTACCGGTTGTACGTCTCGATGAAAGTGAAAGCGACGAGAGTGTTTGCTCTGTCATTGGCAATCACGACACGGTTTTCAAGTCTGAAATTTCATACACGCGTATCGTCCGTGTAAGTGGTATAACGTGATTACAATGTTGCTCGTGCAACAATTACGTTGTACACCTGAAACTCTCGAGTTTTCTGCTGGCAATGTCAATTACACTTCCGCTTTGATGTGGCTAATAATTACTTGCGAATGGACGAACATCTGCTATTCCGTGTGCTTTATTAACCCACCAGGATGACGAATCTCTCGTTCACAATGGGACGTGCCTGGCCTTGTGAATTCCGCAGGACATATTACCGGATTTCCTTAGTCCTCCTTGCAATAACGTAAAACATATTTCTGAATAATTCCACGCTCGCACAACAGACGTTAATAGAACTATTTATATTCCCCTTCAAATTCTATGCTACATGACCAGAATGGGACGGTTTGTTTTAGAGAATAAGCGTATTTATATTTATATTTTTATGGATGTCTTGCACGAGACCTTTCGTATTTGAAATACTCTTTAAAATTGTCGCGACGCTCCAAAGAGTATTTAACGTAAATCTCCAAAGATAAACTTATTCCATGTGCCAATTTAACAAGAGCAATATTCATCATTGATTGTTTGATATTTTTTGCAATTTACACGTGATCGGGTCGGACGAGGCAAGAACCTTTGAGCCTTAGGTCATTGTCTTATTGGGTGGACGTGTCTCGTGGAAGTCAATCGTCGACGTGTAATAACGCGGAGCAATCGAAGGGGTCCAATAATACTTGTGACCCAGATAGGAACGAGCCATGGAAGGTTTGTACGATCTTACGTACGTACTAATTGTCGCGGATATGACGACAGCCGGGCGAAAAGAAAATTTCTCAGCGAGTCCTAGGACACACACGGAGACGTGTTGACGCTGTTGAAGGGCTCTCATAACGCGTAATCGGTAGCTTGGTATTATCAAGACCTTGTTATTCGCCTCACGGAGACGCAATAGACTATTGCAAGTTTGTTACATTAACCGTCGGAGGCGTTTGATGTCCACAAATCGCACGTTCTTCGTGTAATTGACTTCCTCGTCTCTCTGTGTGCGCGCACGTGAATCACTCTGAACGTGATTCGATATAACTGATGTAGCTTCTATTCACGTTGAGCGTGATGCATCGTTGTGGATTCACGTGCTGCTAATGTCCAGGCTCCGGCGAGGGGGCAAACCAGCCAAACAACGTATCGAACACGTACAGCTCTTGATCTTTCGGAAAAGATGGTAAGCAGAGCGCGATACTCTTCCGCTGAAAAAGATTTTAATGCAACAGTAAATACGCGGAAGATCCCCTCCCCCCTGGCGAAATAATTGAATGATTACGTGCAATAGGAGAAACAGTGGAAAATGTAAATGATTAATTGTCCGATGCTACTTTCCGATTATTGAGAAAAGTTCCTCACCGAAGGAAAGTTTCTTAAATCTCGGGTCTTGCCAGTATTTTCCCCTTACGTGGATTGTTCTGTTGTTTGTTCTGATAGGGCGCTTAGAAGGCGACGTATAAAAAGAAGTGCATAAATTTCTTCGGACGGGAACATTGTCTTTGATTAGCGAGGCAATTGAGTGTAGACAGGCCTCGCCCCTCAGACGAAGGGTCAAAGGAATCGAATGAATGTTCCAAAGAGAAATAACAGTGCGGAGCGTTAATTTGAATCTTACCAGCGCCGTACGGAGTAGCAGGGCCAATTAATAGGGCACTGCTAGTGGCACGCATCGTAATTTGTGCATCGCTATATGCTGCGTCTTAAAATAGGAACAACTGTTCCGAGTTGAATGTCGTCCACGGCATCTCGTGTACTTCAAGCGCCTTCGACAACGACAATCCACTTAAATGAAGTCTTCCCAGACGCGAAAAATTCCTACGGAAGCTCCAACAGGATGAAGAACATTAACAACCATGAGTTTCCAGAAAAGAAGATTGCATAACGCTCTAGTGAAATCGATCGTCCTTTAATTAACGACAATTTTGTAGAGACTCGACTTTCTTTCGTTTTACTTTGATCGCGGCAGAAAATTTGATATTCTATTTATTGCTAATACGGCGTCCCTTTGGCCTTATTGTCTCTGTTCTACTCGGAAATGCATTTGGTTAACGTCAATCATTGTTTTTCATCGGTGTATCTGTTCAGATATTCAATGACCCGATGAAACAGCTCGGGTATGATCTTAATTAGGCCGTAGACGTAGGAGACAAACTTTCTGACGGTCAGAGGATTGGAAAATCGTGTGTCTTTAGAATATTGCCGGTTCGTTTCGTATTCATCCCGCGATACAAGTGTTGTACGAAGATGCAAATGCGGTCTTTCAAAATCGTAGAAAGTCCAGCGGTGTTTGTAGGTCGATAAGAGCTTGGATTCCTTGGCACTGGTTACCCTCGAAGTCGTATTGTCGTTTCCGCCCCTCGCCAAGTCGTTCGGTCTACTCGAAGAATATAAATATTTCCGCGGCTATTTGAAACGCTGACACGGGGAAATGCTTCACCCTCTTGTGTGTATCACGCGCAAGGCTTCATGCGGCATAAATCTTCTTTTCTGCCTTGCGGCCGACGTTAGAAAGTGTAGCGATCGTCACGATGGTAAACGTCAGCGCGCTTGCCATTCACACTTTCTTCGGTCCAAAAAATCTCAAGAGCGCCCGAGCTGCTTTCAGTGAAATTTTTACGCACAGATTTGCCTAGCATCGAGCACTCTCAAGGGGTATAGGGAAATTCCTCGGACAGAATTTCGCTTTTACACCTTCTCCATTGAATCTCCCTTCTCGCGGAATAATTAGCTCGAAAACTTAGATAATATCGATAACGGCGCAAGAAAGTTTTTCCGCCAGCATTCCGTTTACTCGTTACTAAATCACCGATTCCGTATAAACGATGAAGTTCAGCGTTTGCACGCTGGAGAAGGGACTGTAGGCCTGGCAAAAAAGAATGTACCGTCAAGGGTATTCATTAACCGTTTATCTACGTTGAGATATGCCGGAGAATATTATCGATAAATATGCCTGTCTTCGCATGTGAAAGTAGCCTGTCAATAAAAGCATCGCGGTTGGTTTATCGTCTCGAAAGCAGACTACCAAAATGCCATTGCACGGAGAATCTGTATATGTTTGTGCCGCACGGGTAAACCAAGCAACGACGATACGCTTTCTAAACGGCCGCGGTTTCTCATGTTGATTTTTCAGTGGCCGCCAGCTCGGTTTTCGACGGAAGATACAGTTTGGAGAGCGATGCACTTGAAAACTCCATTCCAGCGTGTTCTCGACGTGTGATGGTTATCCTGGCTTAGGCCTTTCGTCGGGTCCGATTGACGTAATAACCGTGCGATACGTAGATGCAGCAAAGCCATCGTGAAACTGTAAAAGGTTTCTCCCGGACGATACGCTATCGCGGATCGGCGGGATTATGCGCACACACAAGGCCGATCCATCTGCCAATATTTTCGTGCTTGCCATCGACAAAAACACGGATCGCACGAAAATGGTTGATCGAATCGCGCAGCGAGATAAGATTAAGCACCGGTCTTTTGCTCCGCTTGTCACGGCATTTAAAGTGCAAGACCTGCGTATAGTCACGGATGTGCGTGGATTTCCCTCTGCAGATCTTTATTTACCGCCGGTTAATTATAGACATTTAGATCCAATAATGCTTCTGCTGCGTGCTTTATCGAGTCTCGGCTCGTGGAGGCATTTGGCGCCTCCGCCAATGACAAAATTAAAATCACCTTAGGGAACTTTGTCGATACTCGCGAAGGATACACTTTCCTTCGTCGACAATCGTCTCAACGAGCCCAGGATGTTATTGTCCTGTTCATATTTATTCCTCTGTTCCCCTTTTAATTGCTAATCGCAATCAGGGTCATTGTTCCGATAGGAGATTGCACGTATCAGTTTATAAATATAACGGAACCACTCTGTACTCACTCCACTTGGAAATACTACGATGTATGCGGAAAATTACCGGGTATTCGACGTGACGAAACATGCCATTCAACCTTGACGGGACTTGAATAATTCCGATCTAGATCTTACAACGCTCGTTTTTTCCTTCAACTTGTGTCTCGGTTAATCCTTTTACGTGATTAATTACTGACTCTCGATTCACACATGATGACATTAATTCTTTCATACCCTAAGAATCTTACGATATCCGTATTAATTGACCGTTTGTTTTTCCGCTCTTACGTTTCTCAGTTCTAAGATACTTGAACGTAAAGCACGCAAGGTTCTTAAACGTATAATTTTCCCCTCTGTTTGACTACAAAATGTTCATGGTCGTTGTTTCTGAATGTTCCAGAGGGACGATACAAGCTTGCTCGCTCAGTTTTTCTACGCGGACGAGTCTCTGAACGCGGTTGCCTGCGAATTGGACTCCTTCGACGGCCGACAGGAACCGGAACGATGCACGAATCTCGTGAACCAACTTCGCCACTGTCAGGACAAGGTGTTGACCATATGTAACCAGATAATGGACGAGCTCATACCGGACAGCAGGGCGAACCGGGACTTCAGGGTGAAGTTCCCGGATGACGTGATGCAAGAAAATCTGGCCGGTCAGCTGTGGTTCGGCGCTGAATGCCTCGCTGCCGGCTCGTCGATAATGAACAGAGAGGCTGAGAGCTCGGCCATGAGGCCATTGGCGAAGGCTCTGACTAAGTCCCTCGAGATCGTGAGGAATTTGCTGCGGGAGCATGCGCTCAAGGGCCACATGAATCTCAAGGTACTTGAAATCCTCCTTCAGAACACCGTTGATAAGAAACTCATGATGTCGCGAGACCTCAAAGCGTATGTCTCCGTTCCCATCGTAATACTCTTGAGTGCCAATTCCCTGTGACTCTCATCCATTAATTTCCTGGCTGAGAATACTTCCGTAAAATTATCGTTGCAAACTTTGAGTTTTTAGAGCGCTTGGTTGAGCATTTTGCTTGATCCTTGATGATTAATACTGATGTTACTCGGACAGTATGTTTTCCAGACGCAAAACCCGCTGGAACCTTCCCTCGAGAAACTCATCGAGTCGCTGAAGATCTTCGACCGTCTCTTCGCCGATTTCGAGCTTTGCTACGTCGGGGCTATGGTACCGGTGAAATCGACGAAAGAGTATGAACAGCAGGAACTCGTCTGCGTTTTATTTTCGGAGACTTTGCAAAGGGCCCTCGAACGCGGCTTACTGAGCCAAGCAGACGTGGATAATTATGAGCCAGCTTTGATGTTCACTATTCCCCGCTTAGCCATTGTTTCTGGTCTTCTGGCTTCGCCCGGTGGTCCCCTGTGTCTCAACTCGCCGGACAGCATCAGCGAAATGTTCAGACCGTTCAGAGTGAGTAAAAAAGGAATCTTTCGTAAAATCGAAACTGCAAATATTTCCGAACAGAGAATCCAGTATACTCCGGAGGCATCGATTTAATGTCAAATTGAATTCTACAGAAACGAGACATGTACATAACGTTGTAGATCTGGGGAATAATTTATCCATCACCTTCATAATTCATAGTTGTTTCTTTAAATATCGTGAAATGTAGTAGCAGACTTATAACATGTTTAGAAATAATTCTTGGGACTTTCCTTATTGAAAGCGTGCGCAGTTCTCGAAATTGGCTCTCTCTTTTGCTGGTAGAGGATTAATCATTTAGCGCCTGCGTTTGGTGGCGACTACGGTTTAAGTGCCGCCTAATAAAACGTTTTAGTCTACGATTAAGCCAAATAATTAATAAGGCTCTTTATACCCTTGGTCCATTGACTGGCTGGAGAACTAAATGCACCGTACGACTGTTACAGACCCTTCTGCTAAAGATACGGGAACTTCTGTGGACTCTGAATAACCGGGAGCTGTGTATGCTGGAGAAATTGCTCTGTTCAAACGAGGAACTTTCCGGGCCGATCTCGCAGTCCCCGAAATCTGCTTGCCAGGATATCCCGGACCTCGAGGAGTTCGTTCACAATTTTTATACCGGCTATCCGAATTGCAAGGACTTTATCGTCGACTTTTACACGGTCACGAAGAATACCGGTAACAATATGGACGAGGTGGCGAACGACGCGGTGCAAATTCTCGAGGAAGAAAATGCAAGGACCGTCGGGAATTTCGGTGCAATGAGAACCACTCAGGAGGACCGGAAGAAATTGGCCAGGAGTAGACGACAAAGAAGCAACGAAGATACGGCGCGAGAAGACTTAAACATATCCAGCGACGGATGTGATAATATTGTGATTTCTAGTAACAGTAATGCAAAGGTAGAAACAAAGAAGGGCGACAGTACGGTCGATGAGACGGGTTGTTGCCGGACGGCAGAGTGTAGTAATGTTTCCGATGAAAATAATCGTAACTGTTATTCCCGGGGAGATGACGCAGAGGTTCAAGGGAACGGTTCTTGGTCAGAACGTACCGAGAACGTCGCGAGGAGGAACAGTGTAGAACGTCGTCATTCGTTCGTTCGCAGAGCCGACGGAAGAACTAATGACGGTGCTGAGCAACAGGAAGAAGACGAGGACTACATGACCGCAGATATATCGCAGATACTTGGGAATTCGGAGAACATCGAAATACCGCAGACGCAGTACTTGCTTAATCAAGTTTCGCATGAAAATAATGTCACCGGCGAGGCTATTCATGTAGAGAATTCCTTACCGGATTTGGACTCGAAGAAACTGATATCCGAGGCAAACAAAACCTTGTCGAATCTTCTGCTCGACGGCGAATGTCAGAACGAGATTTCTGAGCAAACGGATTCCGGGATTTGCACGGTGATATCGTCGGAAAACACGAGTTTGTACGATAAGAGCCCGGAGGAGAAGAAGACATTCGCCAATGAGATTCAGCAGGAAGATAGGGTTTTGGACGAGGACGACACGCAGGAGAACACGAGTTATTCTTGCTCCAATTTGAATTCACCCAAACGAAAGAATTCTGCCATTTCGGAAAATTCGTGCGTTTGCAGCACGAAGAGTAGCAAGTCGATCGGAAATTTGGATCATTCTATAGACGTGCCGAATTTACACTCGGCCAGCACCGAATCCGTGAAAAACATTCCAAGAATATCATCGAACTTCGATGGGACTAACGAAGAGTTCGTCGGCGTGGCTTACGGGAACGGAAACTTGACTGTCTGCGACTTGAACCAGTCGAGCTTTCACATAAATTACTCGGAAAACTGGGAGAACTTAAACTTGAACATCGACGCCTCGACGTCGAGGAAGGAGTTCTGGAGCGATTTGAAGTGCGAGAACTGTCCGTCGACGTCCCGTAGCATCGAGAGGATCGCCAACACGATCGACGAGTACGCGCAGGAGAAAATGACGACGCGGAAGGCAAAGGAGAGACAGAGAAGACGGCATCAGCGGAAGCACGAGAAAAACGGCCACAAGGTTCACCGAAAAGCGCCGTTGAGTGCGTCGAGAAGCGCGCAAAATGGACGATCAGCCACGAGCACCGAAAGTTCAAGGTCCAACTCGACCGACCGTTGTTTGAATCCGAGGCTGGCCAGTTTCGGGGCGAGCCTTCATCCGAGTCAAAATACCCGGCAAATGCCGAACTTCGGCAGTCGTAGCCCCCACGTGAGCCCGCGATTGCAGCATTTCGAATCGCGAACCAGTTCCACCGGGAACAATGGGACAGTTTTCTCGAGAACGACCGGCAACATGTCGCCCCAGAATCGCAAGTTACTGGATCACCGGAGATCCAGGTCGGAGCAGATCGCCAGGATGAAGAGGAGAGATTCGGACAAGAGGGACAGATACGAGAGGGGAAACGTTCGAACGGAACAGACTAAGAGGAAGTTCGGCAGTAGAAGTCCCAACGACCTGCCCAACGACGGATTGGGACCCAGAACCAACAGGAGCGGTTTGCCAATGGCGACCATTTTTCCAGTGACCTTGCAAGACGTTCCTCAGGCAATAGCAATGTCGGCTGACAATTCCAGAAGGTCCGCTCGACCGGGCAGACTTGTCAATTCGGCTCTTAGTCATCGAACTGACGTAGCTTCCAGTTCGAGCTGTTCCAGCTGTTGTGATTCCAGCTCGGAAACCAGCGAATTCCAGAGCGATTGTCAGGATGACGAGGAAATCGCGCTCGCCATGCAAGCTGCAGAAATCGCTAATAGGAATCAAATCAGAGCAAAGTTTCGGTAAGATTTAAACCTAATACAGGTGAAGAGTCATTTATTTGTTTTCTTTTTCCCCTTCGCACGATAGGATCGAAATGTATGGATCAGTTTGCGACGTATTAAAGGACTTTTTCATTTCCGTATATACTTTAATCGAACAAAAATGTGTTTCCAGGTCTTCGGAGGACCTTGTTCATCGTTTGTTCGTCTGCATATCCGGTGTTGCGGATCAGTTGCAAACAAATTTCGCATCGGACTTGAGGAACATTTTAAAATGTGTGTTCCTGATGAACAGTAGCCAGTCCGTGGAGGACGGTGACACAAAAGACGAGAGTGTCGAACCATCAAGTTCACCGAGTCATAGTATTTTAAACGATACTTTAAACAGCGACAGCGGTCACGATCGGCAGACTTCGTTACAGGAATTCGAAGACGACTTGGAGGAGACTACGCCGTCAAACGAACGAAGTATGTCTTTACCTTACAATGACGTCATGAATAAACTAAAATCAGCACTTACATTCTAATCGTCCGTTGTCTACAAACATTCAAATTACTCGCGAGTTTAAAATGTGTCCGGCAGGCAGGGTTAGTAAGCAAACTAGGTGTCAAGCGGAGGATTGTAAAGAAGTACATTGAATTTTAATGGATAAATGTGGGTTTGCAGCATCGCCCATGACTGAACGTGGCGAGGAATGTGTTGAACGGGCGCCAGCGTGGGTTCCTGACAACGACGCACCTCGTTGCATGGCTTGTCAGGCAGGATTCACCGTCGTACGACGCAGACATCATTGCAGGAATTGCGGCAAAGTGTTCTGCGGCCGTTGCAGCAGCAACAATGTTCCCCTGCCGCGTTACGGACACACCAAACCTGTGAGAGTGTGCAACAGGTGTTTTCTCTACCAAGTGACGCCTTTTACCGTTTCACATGTAACGTCTACCAGCTGAATACCCTGGCTGGTCACCTTGAAATCGGATACCGATCGTCGTCTTGGGTCATCGTAGTCGTTATTACACAAGCATGTGCGTGTGCTCGTCGAGCTGACAACCGTTTCCCCGCAACAGCACGGGAATATCGAGTTTCGATCAGTTCGTTTCGGTTTGTATGTTAGAATTTACACAGACACTCGCGCATCCGTCGTACTCGAGGAAAGCTTGCTAATGTTACTCGCTTGGTTCCGACTTTACGTTCAATCTCGTCTACGTTCCAAGAGAAACGTGCAAGTAACGACACGCTGTCGTCCTGAAACGATGTCGGTGTCAATGTCTTTGTCAACGAATCAATTTCTCCGTTACAACGTTCTTGGGTGGACCAAATTCAATGTACTGCGGTTCCTCGGCAGTCAGTGGTTGGCTTCTACGATGTACACTGAATATACGTATGCGAATTATCATACGTATAACAAGTAGGAATCATTTGGACCAGGGGTTCGCTAAGTTTTCGGTCGACCAGCCAAATCCTAATGCAATCTCTTTTAACACTTTTTTTACATGGTAAAATATGGCATTCATTTTTTATTTCAAAAACGTGATTACTATTAAAGAAACAGACTTTGGACTTACGTACGTATTTTGGTTGATCTTAAAAGGAACCGACGGCCGCAGACTTGAGGTACTCCTAGTTTAAATGATCAGCAGGCAATACTCGCGCTTGCGGTGAAAATGTATAAAGTCACTGGATCTTTAAGTTCTGTGTTTCCGGGTAGTTATTAAACTCGCAGAAAACTCTAGGACTGTTTTGGACTCGCGTCGATGCCGATCGCTAATATTTTTACACGTAGTCATTTAGGTATTTTTCGGAAGAGACGTCGCTCGAGTCGCGAAGGTCAGCAACGAATTACATTGGATTTTCATTCTTAAGTAGTCGATAAGTACGAGCTTGATCTCCAAATTGTACAGAGAGAATTACCGCGTAAACTTGAAACCCATGGAATATTGTTCGTAAGATGTTTCACTTGTGCGATACATGTGTGTTCCTTGAAACTTAAACGATCGAAAACAGAACATCACTATTTACAAATATGCCCGTGATATAAAATTTTCTTTCGTCATAACTGATTTTTTTATAAAGAAAGAATGTGAAACTGAAGTCACATGTGGTGGTATATTGCACTCATGTACAGAAATATTTATTCGTAATCGTGCTTGACTTTGTAAATTACTTTTTAAAATTCTGTATTTGAGTTAATTAAAATTGAAATCATTTACTAGAAGACGGAAAGTGACCGTCATTGACGATGTAGTATCAGTGTAGTTCTACGCGAAATTACGTTGACTTTCGAAACGCAAGATATATAAGTATAATCTGCAATACTCCGATTTCTTATAATTTTTAGACATGCTGTAGTTCTCGAAAAATTGAATACCACGTATATTTTCTTATCTACGAAGTACTCGCTTAAAAAGGTAAGCGGGTACAATATTAATTTTGCAGAATATATTGTGTATTCCGTGTTATCAATATCGGTCACAGATTTATAGTTACGCTTTTCAGTTGAGTTCATATTCGATTTAAATCACGCTATGTATATATTCGAATTACGAATTTATCATTTGTTATATGTTGTGTTTTGTTTTATTAAAGGTTTTTCTTATTCAAATTTGGTGTTTCACGACATTTATATTGGTAAGTAAAACTCGTGATATTAAAAAACGAAATTTCGGGATGGGTAAAAAATTGAACAGAAAATAAAACAAAGATTTTTCCTGCGAGTGTAAATGATGTGGAAAGTATCTAAAAAACATAGGAAGAATAAATAGAATTATCATTGACAAAAGATGATATGTCATCTGATTATTATGGAACTTCCACCGAAAACATTATTGCATTCCATTGGCAAATTGGAAATAATTTGATATATTGAATTATTAATTTTAAATAGAATTTCAAATATAATTGATCGGGAGAAATTAATTTACATTGATATTACTTATGAAAATCGTGTTTTCTATTGTAATTTCAGTACACACTCATTGCATAAATTATGTTATACATATAACACGTATACATTATTACTTTACGGTTTATTTAGAGTCATAGTACGAATCATGCATGGAATTTATCATGCAAGTTTTAATTAAACCTTCTACAAATTATGTACAATAATATGCTAAACATTGAAGAAAATCGGGCGCATTTACGATATTAATGAAAGAAATTATTCTGTGTCCGATACTACGAAGACCTTCTACTTAATAACGCTGAAAGGCTTACGCTTACATAATTCCATGAGTTTAACAAAGTCATTGTTTATGAAAATGAACAAATTAACAAATACACGAAGGCATCGTTGAAATAAGATTTGCCTAGAATGGGAAATAAAACCTGCTTTTGGGTCGTACAAGTTTTTGGAATTGTACACAGTAAACCCAAAGGCGAAAGCCAATTATATTCTTCACAATTCAAATGGCGATTCTTCTGCGTGTAAGAAGAAACCCGTACTGCGATAGACATATTTTGACAAACCTAACGTCACAGCGCACGAATAGACAAATTTGTCATACAAACGATCATGGAAAAATTGTACTTTGACAATCGGGTCAGTTACAATTGTCCGCAATTATTTTAATCTGATTTTCAAGTGACAGAAGTGCACGGTACTTAAATACGTCGCAAAATTAACCGAGAATTGTGTCGAATGTTATTATCGTTATTGCAAACAGTAGCGTATCTGTACTATTCGAAAATAATACGATATGACGACGATTATAGCGAGTTGCAGGATTTTAACGATTCTGTAGAAACTCCTCGTGAGAACAGTTCAAACGAAATGCTTGCGCAGCTTCGAAAAGTGATTGAAAATTACAGTTTAAGGGATTATGGTTACCGAATAACGCCATGGTTGATTTTCCTTATTCTATTTGCAATATGGTATCAAAGGGGAAGATTATTATTGTGTACTTTGAAAACTGTAAAAAGTCTTTTGAGGATAAAGAAATATCGTGTTCCGTTCATGATGTACAGTGAGTAATTATTATTGAACATAAATTATCAGAACCCAGGGTATGCCTATTTCTTCTGTATCATTCAGTTTTGAATATTAGATACCTATTCAAAACATACCCTTGTATGGATTTATTTTCATTACTCACTCTGTGTTTGAAATGAAAAGTTGTTGGTCCATGAATTTGCCACACTTTTGGCCATCGTTAATAATTAAGCGTAAGCTATTCTTTTACGATACTTAGAACAAACTGAGTAGTTTCAGAAGTAAAAAATGGGCAAAGAAGGATAAAAAGAGTCGAAGACATTCGGCACTTTGAGTGCCAAACTTTTGCGACAATAAGTTTGTCATTTTTTACAATAATTCCCAATAATTCGGTTATTGTAAATACCCAAATAAAGAGATGTTCCTCACATAGTTGCGATTTTTGGAAACTAAAACTAATGGGCGACCGGTGCTGATAAAATTTTCCTAGAAGCGTAATTCACTTTTGGAAGCTGACCGTAAGATGCGAAAGTACGAACGGTCGATTTTGTACTGTCCGTTAATTATCACGTCGCTTAGGATTAGCCCCGGAAGCTTTGAAAACGGGTCGCAAAGAATTTCTGCTATGGAAATGTCTTCAGTGTCCTCACACGTGGTCACCGAGTGGATAATTTCACGAATGCACCGACCAATGCAATTAGCGCGAGTGCATTTGGATTTCAAAGACTGCTCGAATGTTTATTCATTCGCATATATTTTATAAATAATTCGACGGCTCACTGTCGTAGCTACTGTAACTTCGACACAGCAATTTTTTCTCCGGTCCCTGTGACAGTTCATTTGTAGAGCACACGGAACGACTTGCAGAAGTAACGACAGAAGGGAGAAAAAAAGATGTATTCTATGTAAGGGTATCGCTGTAAGTCATCGTAGAATTCGATTACGGTTCTTAATTATTTGCTAGCTTCTTTTTCCACGTCGTCGCATAACGTATTTAATAGTAATTACCCGGTGTGAAATGATATATCGCTCTGTTTTCGTAATAGTAAGTGTCTTGTCTGCTTCAAATATTGGCACGAGACGAGGATCGCAAGGTGTTTGTAACAATTCGGTATATTAAGTTCCAATAGAAACGAGTATGTAAGACGTTATCCAGAGAAACAGTGCAGTGCCTGGAAAAAAGACTCGTGCAGATGATTGTTTTCATTGAAATTTCATTGTAACGGGTATAAAGGTAGAAACTTTTACCTTGCTCCCGTTGTATTCCATTTTTATTTGTTCCAAAAAAGTTTATCGAAATCGAAAAGGCTGGCACGTGGTACAGAAAAACATATTTCGTAGAACAGAAGAAAGGCAGGGAAAGTCTACCCACTACGGAACTTTGGAATTTGATTTATATTTATTGATCCATTAAATTTTCCCATTGTTGCGATTGGTGGGCGTCGTTTGGACTTTGGAGAATTTCATATAAATAGACATAGATCGGTGCAGCATCGACAATTCCGAATTTTTCTTATCTATAAACGACATTATCCACTTACCGCAGGATATAAAAATTAAGATAGCTTTGGAGATTCCTGGGGAATGAAGATACGGCGATCGTACGATTCCTCGGACGCATGTTCTCTATCGAGAATTATTTTTTATGGACGTAATAATGATCGCTTGGCAATGCCGACGCTGACGTTCATGGATAAGCACGGACAGATAAGGAATAACTTTCTCCCTACTTCTCACGTATTAAAAATTATTCCCGCTGATGGGTGATCGCCCTGTGCCTACAGAAATATCGCGACGTAGACTTTGTTCTCGCGAAACAGAATACTATTAGCGGCGCGCAGGATACTCGTTCACTAAGGCTTACGCAAACGATTTTGCGCGAAATGAAAGACGAGTGGAATTTATCGAGTCCCACGAGACTTCGAGAAAGAGACGAGATAATTATAACGAGCGTGATCTGCCGACAAATTAAGAATATTTCGATCTTGTGGAGAATCACACAGTGAAAGACAGAGAGAGAGAGAGACAGAGAGAGAAAGAGAGGGAGAGAGGAGTACCTCAGATTTATTTTTATATTATTTGCCCAAGTGTATGTGTATACGTATTTAAAGCGTGACTGCATTCGCAGTGGTTTTCTAGCAAGGACATAAAAATAGTTCATTTCCCCCTAGGGAATAGGGTATTTAATCGACAAAATTCCGTCGGACTTAACTGACGAATTTACCCTACGATATTTCCACAATAGCTTCATCTTTATCTTGTTGTGTCTTGTCTGTTCGGAGCCACGCGGGTGCAGTCTTTGCGCAAAAGTAACAGTTAGCAAGCGTGTGTGTATGCAAAAAAAAAAAGACTTGGCGATATCGGGGCCGTGAATGTAATGTACCAATATTCGAATACACACTGGTTTCGGTTAGGGTTATACTGTAAATGTAAATAAAATTTGTTATTGAAAGTATTTCAACCGTCGTACTTGTACTTAGTTTTGTCAAAAATGTACCGTTAACATGCACAATTAATACATTTCCAGTTATCACGGAATTAATATATTTTTAATTACAGTTTAGAATTAGGCGAATTTGAGTAAGTACTTGCAGTTGCAGTTGTCATTGTTACTTTCGAACTAGTTCGAAATCAGATCCTTGATGCTGGAGGTTAGTTTTTTTTGTTTATTTTGTTGACCTATTTATAATAATTGACGTTGATTTATGCTCAATTTTTACGTATCTGTGCCAATGCGCTTCTGAACTGTTCTCTAATCTTGCAGGCGAATTCTTTTGTATCGATTTTGGAATGCGCGTCTTGAAGTTCCGGGATTCCTTGATTGTCATGGATACTCTTGTCAACAAGTGAAAATAATGTTACTCGCGCAGGCAGTTGAGAACATTCCGATAGCTAGCTACCTCATCGTACAGTTGTCTTTCATGTATATATCAAAATTAATCTCAAAATTAATTTAACTCTGACACGTGCCTCCCGCAGAGAACAGTGAAAATTCTGTAAACTGTAAATTTACTAATCGAGAAATCAGTAATTTTCAACCGTCAAGATGATGGAAATGGAAATGAACGCTGATCTAGGTGACGTGAGTAAAATTGATTGTTTATAAATTATGGTAGAATTAAAAAGATCCTCTCAAAGGAAGAAGCATATAACAACTTTTCATCAATAAATAGTAGTTCATTTGTGGATTATTAATAAATGACTGCTATTTAGATACAGCTGAATTAATTTTAGCTGCGTTATTTTTACATGTAAGGATCTAAATTTATGTTTATACGACAACAAATTAAATATTGATAAAACAAAACTTATGTAGTATATACATAATGCACGTAAAATCGATGAATGGTTTACAAATTCGAAAATGCAATTCTTACAGATGTCACTTTTTTCCAAAGTGTATAGTCAAACTTTTAGTGACATCGCAGTAAACATCGTTTTATTTGAGTTCCTTTTTAAAGAGAATCTTTTGCAATTTTAATGCCTTTCGCTTTTTAATTGTAATAATGGTTGAACGAGGTGACGATGCGGAGGAAGGGATCGACAGCCCCTCGAAGCAAGATGTTATTATAATTAAATTCTGCCATAAACATTTAACCTAACCGCGTGACTTTCGACGGTAAGCGTTTTGTGAAATGAAGATTTTTAAGTGATCCATAATTTTTAAAAGCCCGTCTTCCTGACGTGTCTGATACAATTTATCTGAACCAATTATCTGATTGGCCGAGTTTTCGCGGAAGGGGCTTAAATTCACAGCTCTCTACTTAAATGATAAAAGAAAAGTGCAGACGAAGTTATTGAAAAATAGAGAAATATGTATGTGTCGAAAGATGATAATATTTTTTGCACAACTCTCATATCAACATTATCACTCCTTTTAATCTAAACAAAATTGTTACTGTAATATAAGGTCAATGGGAAAAGCAAGCAATTTTTTTAGATAAGTCACCTACAATACCCTTATATTTACGCGAATCACAAGTCTTTCGCAAAATTAGGTTTTTTGCGCGGAACACAATGACCCTCAGAATTGATGGGAGAAAATTGGATATCCCATATTATCGGCATATTGGGGAAAATTCGTAGCTGTTAGAAAACCGAACGATTGAAAGATTTGTCGTGAATAGAAGCTCAGGTCCGCGGGGAATCGGATTCTCGGAGAAAGATTCCTCTGGGAACAATTAATATTCAGCAGGACTGCGTGAGTGGCGCGGCTAGGTGACGATTGGCCCGAAAATTTACGACGAAATGTCCCGTCAACCGCGTGAAATGACGCTTTCAGGATGTCGAGAGCGAGAGCAGTCAATCATCCTCAGAGGGGAGCTCGGCGAGCAGCACATTCTGCGCCCTGGAAAAGGATTACGCGAGGGTAAGTCCCATTCCGAGCATCTTTTCCTCTCATCAGTTCCCCCACTCACATATTAATGGATATTACAAAATAATTTCCTCTACCCCATTGGCCCTCAACTATGTCGAACCATTAATTTTCCTATGTCGCACTAGTGCTAATAGTCGTCCGTGGTAATAGTCTTGTCGTTTAATTTAACAGTACGAAAAATGTTGAAAGCTTAACACAATAGTGTAACAAGTCGGTTGTCCTTTATTAATTTACTTACGTCGCAGCTTTTAGAGGGGAAAAGCTGAAAGTTTAACAGAATTTTAATAGGTACATTAAACTGAAAAATGCAGATTTTGCGTTGCATTCTAACGCCTTAATTTTCGAAATTCACTGAATTGAATTCTGTTATGGCTGATTTATGAATTGAGAACTGTGTGGAACAAACAATTCGAACAGAATATGATCTTTTAGTGCGTTCCTACGCGAATGACTGTATCTACTGTTCACGTGGAATAATGGTTGATTGAATATCCTTGCAGATTACGCAGGAAATGAAAAAGAACGAGGCTCTGGCTGCGTTTCAGGCGGAATACACGCGGCTCTTCGAAAATCTCTACAGAGCCCACAAAACCGAAACGGAATTATCCGCGAGAATCCAGTCGTTAACGGTGATAGTCGAATGCCATTGAACGTTTCGTTGGTCTCGGACGAATTTAGCGAATTTTTATGGCACTTCCAGGAAGAACTCACAGAAAGTACGGACAAGGTGTATGAATTGCGGAAAACGACGGCGGCCGATGCCGCGGAAATTGCGAGGCTTAAGAGGGAAATCGATTACTCGAAAAAATTGACGGACGCTGCGCACACGCGGGAATTGAATGCCCAGGAAATGATAGAAAATCTCAGGCTGAATATTAAGAAATTGACGCGCGAGATTGAGATGAAGAATAAACAATTAGCCGCCACGGAAGTAGAGTAAGTCTCGGGTACAGTTTTGAATTTCCTGTAATTTTTGTCATGGGTCAGAAGTTAACGAAACTAAAAAATGAGCATAAAGTTTAGACTTCTTTTGTTAGAGTTAGGATTGTAGGTACCTTTAAACAGTTTATCAGGCACTGAAAAGGAGAATCGTAGGTGTAAATGACTATGCCAATCGTCGGTAAACACTTATTGATTATGACGGATTTGTTATTTCCATGAAGAATATAAATCAATAACAGATTTCCGAAGGTTTTGTATGCTATTATTAAAGGTTTTGTAAAACCAGGTTTACTTGTGTTTATAATTGTTTGTTAAAACTAGTAAATTTCGTTGATTTATGAAGTGAAAATTTTTGTTTTCCTTACGCAGACTATCTGAGCGAAACTATTCGACTTAGAAGCTTATTCCTTGGCACAAGAGAATATTTCGTAGAATGTGTGAAGATCCAGTTATCACAGCAGTTGTAGGAATATATCGAATTTCCCGTCTTGCGTAAATCCTGCGAAATACTTGGAATCCACGAGATTTTCTTCGAACACACATTCTCCTGCGTGAAATTTCCTCTCGCACATCACGTGCCCTCTAATTTCCCGTTTTTCTCCTGCACATTATGCTTGAAGTTCTTTTGATCCACCGGCGATAATTAATAGAAATTCCCCGGTTAATCCATGAATATATTTCCGAGCTTTATAAGCATCACACGGAAAATCCAATTAGCCGTTCAAATTTTTTTGTCTTCTCATCGTCACTAACCAATCAGTTTTAACCTTTTTGGTACTGGGATAATCCAGTCTGATGATATTTCGCCGGGCATCGTTCGTTAATATCGCCGTTAATTAAGAGTCCCCGACCGATCTGAGTCTCTGCTTACGTAGTGCCGTGTAATCATTCATTGTTATCGTCACTCTCCGCCGAGTAACCATTCATTATCATCGCTGGTTAATCGCCTTCGCGGCACCCCTTTCGCACAATACCCAGCGCTTCGCTTTCTACGTGATCGACGATTAATCTTTTGCCGCGTGTTTCGTTACAACGAGTACAACAATGTGAACGTAAGTGTGTGTGCGTAGGGAAGATTTGGCAATTGTGACAGACCGAATGATCCAAATTGTTGTAGAGATTAAGGCAATCAGAAGACTTAAGAACGGAAAGTTTCGGACGAGGAAAATCTAAATGAATGCTTCACATGTTGCGTATCTGTATTTTCTATATTTGTGGAAGGCCGGTAAATTAATGGTGTTATAAGCCAATACCTATGAAACTGAATGGAATATGAAATTCTATTCTCCAGTGACTGTTTGTGATAAAAATCATTTAAGAAAGAAATCCTTTGGTCTTAAGATTCGGAAATATTAATTTGTAACACCTTCAATTTTCTACCCTGTGCAATACGCAAATATTTTGAAGTCAGGAAATTGCTACTTGAATGGATTATTTTGCGAAATTTCGCAGCACCGGCGGCATTGGCAAGCAGAAGGACGGTTTGTTAAAGGAAAAGGAAAGGCTGATGGCCGAAATTGAGATCCTGCGACAACAGGTGAACAGCTCGGCGAAGTACACGGTGGAACTTGAGAAAAAGATGGCGATGGCGGAGGAAGAGATGGTGAAAATGCAGGAGACCATAGAGATGCAGCTGAATCAGATATCCAAGGACAGAAGGGCTCGGGAGAATGTGGAAATCGAATTACAGCAGCTACAGGAGCAGCTGGCTGCCAAGGACAACGATTTGCAGGTAAGTAGGATGTACGTCGACATAGAACTTTGCTCGAGTACATTACTGCCAAGTGATTTTCATCTTCGTGCCTTACGAGCCGCGGGGAAACTTCCCTCGAGGGGTAATAACGCCCCGACACATCGAACTTTTCGTGTTTATGATGGCCATTTTCCTTCTCACGCCAAGTGTTACGAGTACCTGTAAAAACGAAACAAGGGGATCAGTCGTCTAGCGCCTTAAGAGGCCCGAAAAGCAGGGAAAGCCTTGGGAAACATTGACGAATATAATATGAACATATTTCTTATATGTCCTTCGGAAATAACGGTTAAATGAAATTTTCTGTTTCAAATGACTCAACGTGTCTTAAAAGTCCCGAAAAAATGGGAAAATCCGTGAGATAAATTGACGAGTAAATGAAAATTTCTTACGTGCCCTTCAGAAGTAAAGGTTAGATTAATTTTTCTGTTTCCAATGGTCCAGGATGGTCCCTTTTTTGCTCTGTTTTCCTTGCGGTATTACTAACGATGAATGCTGTATACCGAGAACCAATCAATCACGCTGATCACTCTTACTACAGATGGCGAACGTCACGGTAAAGACAGCGGCGAACAATATTGCGAAACTCGAGAACCAACTGAAGGAAAGCAAGGCAGCCGCGGAGAAGATGCAAAAGGAGATTAATAAACTCACGTCAAAGAGGACGAACCTGCAGTGCCAACTGGAGAACGCGAACGTGCAAATAGAGGGACTGGAGAAGGAGTTGTCCGACAAGGAAAAACAAATGAAAATAATGGGACAGGAGGCTCACAGGTAAAAGATTTCTCAAGAAAAAGAGTCAATCCCATAAGAGAGCATTCAAGACGTTGACAATCTTTTACTCCAATAGATAACACAATTAATGTACAGACCATTTCCTGTAGAGTTAGAAAATATTATATAACACACACACTGAAATTTACGAGAGTTACGTATTTTCCTGGGTTCGATAAAATTCTGTAATTCACTGTGTCAAGCTTGGGGGTGGAAAGCGTTAAGGGAAAAGCCATTTTTCTGTTTGCCCGCGTTCCCGTGAGTGCGTGGCGTGATATTACCACGTGGTATCGAGCGGATTCCAATTTCAGGCTGCAGGAGGAGTGCAGCAGGTTGAAGAGCGAGAAGGAATCGTCGGAGAAGAAAGCGGCGAAAGCCGAGTCGGAGCGATCGAAGCTGACGATGGAGGTGAAACGGTTGGAGGCGAGCGTCAAGGCCGTTGAAGTCGAAGCGCAGGGCCTGCGTAAGGCCCAACTCGAGGAGCAACAGCAAGTAGAGGCCCTACTCAGAGAAAAGAATGCCCTCTCGAGGAGCAAAGAGGCTATTGAGGAACACGCGAAAAAGTTGAGCCACGAGATCGCTGTCCTCGAAACAGCTCGCAGGAAAATTAATCACGAGCTCGACGGCATGACGCGAACGTCAAACGAAAACAGAAAGAAACTCGAAGCTGTGAGCAAGGAGAGGGACAAGTGCGACGCGCTGGCACGGCAAATGGCACAGAAGGTCAGTTTACCCAACTCGTAATCATCCCTAATGAAAGTCCTCTCTCATTGGAATCTTAGAATAAAAGTCGAGAAAAGTAAGGGAAATTTCAGGGTGAATATTTAAGAGAATTCTGTAGATGGATAAACGAAGACAGTTTTAGATATTTATTATTGACTGTTAAAGAGAGAAAAGTGCAGGTAAGGTAAGTAGGTTTAAAGTGAACTGTAAAGCGTATGATACAGAAAAAAGGAATTTCTCAGAATAACGTCCTAAGAAGGTTTTAAACTTCCGTTTGTCCATGATTTTTTACTTGAAGATCTAGAAATCACCTGAAATTCAATTTCGCGCGACCTTTAAACGGGCGGTAGGAAATTTTTAGAACCGACACAGCTAGTTTTTACTTGCACAAAACGTTTCGAGGATCTCGGCGTGTGCCATTGTCCCATCCATCTGTCGGTTCCCTGGGTTCGTTGGGGGGTTTCCGTAGTTTCGCTTACTCGGCGGAAAAGCCCAGGGAATATGATTGGAAAATTCGGGGAACGGCGCCAGTCGATGGTGGACGGTAAATCCTTGTTAGGACGATTGTCGGTGGTCCGAGATTTCCCCAAAGTTTCGCCAGTCGTTTCACCCTACCGTCAATGCGACCTTAAACAAGCACGTGCCCGGTATGCAGTTTTCCCAGCGATCGAGACTGCCGTGCCAAGTTTTCCAACTACCGTCGCGACGCCGTGTAGAAATATCCTCGAATCACTTCCTCCGGAGGAAGACAACATCGGCGAAACAATACCCCGTCCTCGCCCACCGAAACCTAGCCCTTCGTAAACTCTATCCCCTTTAACCGGCCGAAAAATCTCGCTAAATGTCTCGCCAAAGTCGTTTAAAATAACGTCATTTTTGTAATTCTCAGTGAATGAGCAATTTGTAGACTATGTGCCTATTAACCGGCTGAAAAATGTCAGCAAAGGTTTCACCAAAATCACGTAAATTAATGTCATTTTAATAACTCTCAATGAATTAGCCATTTGTATATCACCTTTAATGATCTGATGCTTTTGCTTGTACTTCTTTACACGAACTTCTAAGCACTAAATATACAACTAGAGCAACTGAAAGAGCTTTGGAAGACTAGTGAAGTACGCTCGAAACACGTGTATGAAATTTTGCGTGTTCACAATCTACGCCTTAAATCGCTTTAAAAAGCCAGATATTTATTGTATCGCTTGGGAAGTCATATTTATCGTTTCCTTAGGTGCACACGAATGGTAGTACACATGATCGCCTTAAATCGCACTTTAAATCACCTTAAACGAGTGAATATGTTATGCTAAACCGCAGCGAAATTTATATTTATAGTTTTCCTCAGGGCACAGGTCCGGCAGTGCATGCGATCACTTTAAATCACGCGAAACCAATAAATATTTAGCAGGGTCGGTCGAAATTTAAATTTAGTAGCTTTTGCCGAAGTATACAAACAACAGATCACTTTGAAAAATACTCCAAGTTACTTGAACCGAATACACAGTTTGTCACTGCAGAAAGCACTACACAGTTCGCAAAGAAATTGATTAAAAAATGCATCTACATCTTTATATCTCTAGTATCTTTTTATTCTTCTTTTCTCAAATCTCTTTGCTGAATTAACAATTACGACCTTCGGTTAAAGTACATAAATATCGTATAAAAAGCATGCGAAACGAATGGACATTGGAATTTGCGTGAGACGATTTTGGGGAACAAAAGTTTGGGAGGAGGGCACAGTGAAATGCAAATTTCTATTTCCTCGGAACATACGCAGAGAGGTGCATATGACGGCGAATGCCGAGAAGCACGTACGTCCCGTAAAGAAAGATTTTATCTCCGGTACAGTCGATTAATCCGATACGCGATATCGCCGGGAGATTGACGGTATCGATTTCGGATAAGAGTACGCGTCTGTGTACGATGGAGAAGCCGCCCCGTGGACTCGACTAAATCGGCAAGGAGGATTTTACGGGCGGCGCAGGGACGAGAATGAACGCAGGAAACGCGCCGGCAGAATGGAAGGTGGGAATGGTACACGGCGAGGATCGATAAGCCGTATCAGCGCCGCTAATGCAACGAGAAATATGAAATCCTCCCGGCATTATTCCGTGTGGCATTTTACCGAAATTCGTAAGAATCGACCGACGCGCAAAAATCATGGCGGATTATCCGGCACGTGCTAAGTATCGCGATAGGAATGGATTAGAATTTTTGCAGAGCAGGTAATGTAAAGGAAACTACGAAATCGTGCCGAAGGTGTTAGATGTGGCATTTCACGAGAGATCGTCCTGTATCAATTAATTTGCGCGTAAAAAGTAACTTTGGACAGTCCACCGAGGAGAAAGTATTTCTATACCAAATGGTTAGAGTGGGTAAA
This sequence comes from Hedychridium roseum, assembly GCA_963989215.1. NCBI lineage: Eukaryota > Metazoa > Arthropoda > Insecta > Hymenoptera > Chrysididae > Hedychridium > Hedychridium roseum. Next base: position 5,044,243 of record OZ022306.1, on the reverse strand, counting down.
GTGACATTGAAATGACGAAAATGATGAATCCAGTCGAGAATGATTTCTTGCTCGTCTGGGCTTACCGAGACATTATCGAGGACTGAGAACAAATTTGTCTGGCCGGCACGAAATACCTTCGGCGAATTATACATCGGAGGGCTTAATTTATCGGGGACCCTCCCCCTTAGGCTTAGGGAATCATTGTCGAAGACTGAGAAATTTCTCCCGGCGACATCAAATACCTTCGGCAAATTATACATCGGAGGGCTTAATTTATCGGGGACCCTGCCGCGACGAGTCTGGGTCGGTATGTTCAAACGAAATGTGTCTGCCCAGTTTTCGGCAAGACAAACGGGGCGATATATAATCCGAAATTGCGCGTGTAAAACACGACTTACGACGCTACGCTCGGTCCTTTCTCGCCCTTCACGCCGTTTTACGAATTCCGCAAAGTCCTCCACGCTCGTTATACGTAATTAATTTCCAAGGGCGAACGATGTTTTCAAGCGCGCTTGTTTACAAGAAAACTTACGTGCGTCCAATTCTCAAGGACCTTTCGCCTGGACTTTTCTTCCGTTAAATTTCTTCGTGCGAAAACCGGGACGATTGTTGACAACTTTTCTCGAAACTCAGCTCGAAATGTATAGCTTTCGATGGAATCGGGCAATTTTCTTGCTGTCGGGCATACTGCGGCAGGCAATGACAATTTTCTTTTAAAGTCCTGCTGGTTGTCAAAGATTCTTGTAAAAGAAACATCGCTTTTGAAATATTTACGTAACTTGCTTTATCTCGGGAAACATGTTTGTTTATGGAGCAGAATTTTCCGAGCTAAGGATACCTTTGCTCGGAGCGTGTAATAATTGGACGAGGAAAGTACAGGGTTATTTCGTTTTTAATAACCTTCTGATACCCGATGAATATTGTAGACACGTTCCTTCATTTTCTCGGAGTTCTTTAATTGTTGAGTACCTCGTTAAGCTTTGTTCCAAAGCATATTCCACGATATCAAATATATTGATAAGTTTTTATTTTCATGAAATGTAAGAAACGGGACGTTATTAAAACATAATTACATGTCTACCCGTGTTAAAAATAGCCAGCTAATTTATCGGATTCTCGCAGCAGTAATTAGTACGAAGTACCAATTACACCGGGTAATTACAGTAAGAATGAAGGACATTATTAATAAATACAAACTCAGAGATAAGCAAAGATACATTCTTGTAAAAAATGCACTGCCAAGTTTTCTACATTCCGAATCTGGAATCTGACAATTTAACCAATCACCAATACTAATGTCGCAATTATTAATAGTAATCGCATAATTTCCTGGGAATAATTAATCTGATACAGTAGTTCCCCATATTCTATTGTCACGAAATCATTCTCCATTTTCTGCGAGTGGTTCCAGACTATCGCCATCAACTAACTATTCTGGACAGATGGCCGTGGGGAGGGAAAGGGAGGGGAGTAGGGGGGACGGTCCCTCTCTGATAAAGATGAAACGATTACCCGTTAGGAGAAGAGTTTCCGGGAGTACATGACGTACGTAATGTACAGGTGGAAGACCATCTGGACGATATACGGGTAAAGCAATTGGAGATCTTCGATTACAAGAAGCGACTGGCCGAGGTGGAGGCGAAGTACCGACAGCAGCAGAACTTATTCGAAGCAATTCGAGCGGAGCGAAACTCCTGCTCGAAAAGCTTGATAGAAGCGCAGGAGGAGATTCAGGAGCTGAAGAGCAAGTTGAAGATCAGCAGCCATCAGGTCGAGCAGCTCAAAGAGGACGTCGCCATGAAGGAAGCTGATCTTGTTAAACAAGAGTTTCGTAAGCTATAATTCTATTAGAGCAACGTCAACCGGTGGGCCTTTGCTTACATGAATGGTGTCGAATCTCCAATTAACTTAATTGTCACAAGAGCCCGCTGCTGGAGAATTAATCGATCTTCCGGGTCCGACGATACCGGGGACGTCAAAGAGCACCGTTCAGTGGTTTCAAGTAGTTCTATCAGTCATTGAGAAGTAATGTACCGCGTCATAGGAGGTTTCGTGTTCTTTTTTTCATAGAGACTTTCCAGCAGAGAATTCCTCCACATGCGATATACCTGTCGTGCATGACTGGAATGTCCTTATTGGTGTACGAAATTGTTCCGGCGTTGAGTGCATGAAGAATATTCCCTTTTTCGCAGTGCTGGGCAGGGTCGATAAGGAGAAGGAGGCTCTGAAGAGCGAGCTTCAATCCCGGCAAAAGGAGATCGCTGAGCTGCGCGCGGAGATGGAGGAAGCGAAGCAGGAACAGAAACGCCTGAGGGAAGCGATACGCAAGGCCGATGTGGAGATCGGCAGGAAGACGAAGAACATCGACGAAGCGACCAATGAACGCGATATTCTCGGCACTCAGTTGGTTAGAAGGAACGACGAGCTGGCCCTGCAGTACAATAGGATACAGGTTCTCCAGGGTATCCTGAAGAAAGGGGAGTCGCAGTACAATCAACGTTTGGAGGACATCAGACTGCTGAAACTCGAAGTGAAGAAACTGAGCACGGAGAAAGCCCTCCTGGAGAAGAATATTGCCAACATGGCCGATCTGCGGCAGGAAGTCTTTCATCTCACGAGGGACCTCACGAGGGAAAGACTCAAGGTCACGGCCCTCGAGGAGGAAATTCAAACACCAATCAATGTTCACAGGTGGAGGAAGGTCGAGGTATAACCAGGAATTCGATTAAATTGTAATCATGTATCAACAGATGATCAAAAATGTTTTTTCATCATTTCGTTTGTTCATCATCATTTCGATCACACATTTGTTCGCAAAAAGAGTTAAACCCCGGTACTATTTTTTTTTTTACTGATTTTAATGTATCTGTTTTATCGATCGATTACCCCAGGGCACAGATCCCGATACGTACGATTTGGTGAAGAAGGTTCAGATATTGCAGAAGCGAATTCTGAAGATGTTTGCTGAGTCCATTAAGAAGGACAAGAAGATAAAGGACACGGAAAAATTGTATATGAATCTACGGGAAATTTTGTCAAAGCATCCAGGTCCGCAAGTGTCCATCGCGATGAGCAAAACTCAAAAGGCTTTGAGAGAAAGGGGCAAGAAAATGAAAGTGAGTAATGTGATTGATTTTTAAGTACGTACTCGATTAAACTGTGAAAATACTAAATGATAGTATTGGTATAGCATTGCTCATTGGTTTGCAGTGCTTGGTGTCGGAATTAAATTTGTACGAGACGCAATTGAACGAGTACAAATTCGATGTGGAGAGATTGAATAAAGAATTGTCGGACCTGAAGGCCAAGTATTACGCTCAAAAGAGAAAACTCGAGAATTATGCCGAGCAGTTAAAGGCAAAGTCCGCCAGCGATACAAACCTGCCACAGATTTCGATGGGCAACAAGAAATTCCGGGGCGGTGGTTTTGCCATGTCGGCGCCAATTCTCACGAATTAACTCTCTTAATCATTTTATAAAATTGCGTTAACTCTTTTCAAACTTGTGCTAAAAATTCGAGTAACCATCTACATTTATTTTAATACATATCAAAAGTTCTTAAGAAGACAAATTTTACACTTAACGAAAACGATCGACTGATTTGCTAAGTCTTCTGCGACAAATGCATGTACATATATTTGAAACGTTAATTAAAAAGTAAAAGAAACCTATAGTTACATGAAATACCATCTACGGCTAATCCATAATTCCGAACACGTGTTATTAGCAATGTGAAATCGTACCTTGGCTACGGTTATTGGAAAAAGTAATGTTCGATATAATTGGCCTGCAGAAGACAGATGACGGCCTGTACCTCTGAATTTTCCGTGGAAATTCAAATTTTAATAACTCCCCGGGAGCAAAGGGAGTGGCTTAAACCTGGAAATACGGACAGGCCGATATTTTAGGTCAGTGTTAGACATGCGGGTGACAATGTCACTGACCTTTCCCGCAAAAGTAGCTCGATCGCAATGACCCCTGTGCACATGCACGAATCAATTTACGTAGACGGTTTAATGTGCATCTGTGCAGGTGCATCCACACGTATGCATATAATATCGTGCTTTGGCGTAGCAGTTGCGGTCCTTTTGACACACTGCACGCCAGGTGCATTTGAAGGATCAAAGCTTTCGGGGTTTGTGTCGGAGCCGAAACGTGGAAGATGCAAAAAAAAAGAAACAAAACCGGAGAAAGCGCGTACGTATACCAAGCAGGAAACAACCCGCGGAAATTCTCCCCGATACGATTACATGACGTTTACGAAGGAAAGAAGTAGTTTCCCGGTAAAACGACACGAATCTCTTGCGGGGTGCGGGATTTTACCAGACTGCGCGTAAAGGTATAATTTCACGACGAAGATACGTCCTGGTAAGCTTCCTTATGGTGCTTTGCGACGGGTATCTTTCCGTGTATACATATATATAGAGAGAGAGGGAAGTAAGTTTGGATTATTCGTTACCGTGATACACTCCAGGACGAAAGCACACGGACCGCATTTAGCGGAAAAAAACGAAACGAAAAGGAGGAATTACGAAAGTAGAGAAGGAAATAAGAGATTATCGTTATCATAGTTTCTCAAGTATCTCTTAATATGTTTCTCTGTATAAAAAATGTATTCAGGACTTCCATTATTGCTACAGCTGTTTTGAAATTTCAATTTCACGCACGACGAGATAAAGAGAAATTACGAAATGAGAGAAGAAAGAAAGGAATTGTTATTTTTAACGTTACTTTAACCGTTTAATAACCATAGAATACTGAATATCACTCTCTGTCTACAATGAAAAATGGTTTCAGGACTTCATTGTTATTACATTTGTTTTACAATTTCAATTTGACGAACGAAGAGAGAGAGAGAGAGAGAGAGAGAAAGTAGTTTATTCCAGGGATCAAGATCCCGTTTGGACAAAATACAAAATACAAAATAAAAAATAAAATGTATGAAAGTGAACAGTGCGAAATGAAAATATAAAATAAAATAAAACAAAATAAAATAAAACAAAATAAAACAAAAAAAATCAAAAGAGAAGGAGAAATGACGAAAATAACGAAGAACGTAAGAGATTATCCATCTAGCTACAATAAAAAACGTTTTCAGGACCCGACTGTTTCTGCGTTTATTTTATAATTTGAATTTTGAGGCACAAATGCGCGACTGGGACGTGAATTCGTACCATTATGACTGCCGAACCGTGGGTTTTCCGTGTGCGTATTTTTGGCGATAAGACGCGGAAGGAACGATTATGTCGAGTCGGACCGGCAAGAATCTCGTAATTATTGTGAGACTATCGGTTGTTTTCGTGACACGAGCTTGTTCTTATCGAGTCGGTGGCCGGCGCGGAAGGGGAAACAATCATCGGGAATCGGGAAGTACGTTATTACACGTTCGGTCGGTTAATTGGCCCTCATACATATGGACGATTCCGTCGCGTGTCTCGCCGTGAGCACGTCCGAAGCTTTTGGCCTTCCGCGGATTTTCTGGCGCCGATGTGTTCCATTAATTCACGAGTTTCCAATGGAACTTGCCGCATCGAACCCCCAAAGCGGATCAACGTCCGATGCACATTTCATTAAACGGAGTATTCATTAAACTCCGGGGCAACATCCCAGCCGCCAGAACTTTCCCTGACGACACTTTCCCGCCGGACATACGAAGAAACTTTACGTCTGCGCAAAGAGACCGGCATAAATATTTCACGGAACCGCTGTTCCATTATCCCCTGCCGCCGGACGTTAGTCGTTAAGAAAGGAAAGTAATTGGCCGATAATCAAAAGAAACAGGAGTTTACAGAGACTAAACGAAGTAATGGAAAATCTAACGATATTATACACACGCTGTGAAACGGTAAAAATTTGTCGAGTTTCTCAAAAATTACTATAAACAGGAACATATCATGATATTTTACCGTTGAGATTATTGGAGAAAATTTCTTTGGGTATTTAAGCAGTTCTGATTAGTTGAACTACTGACTCACGGTAATTACGGGTCTCCGTAGATTACGGCGTTAGGTTAATAACTGTTTCGCATATTTACTTCCGAGATTGCGGTTGGCATAGTTTACATTATCCTTGCTTTCCACTGCAGTTTAGCGAAAGCTCCGCCCTTACACGTATGCGCTCTTATGCTTTTTACTTTCCTTCTTTCGCGAGCTTCTTTTGTAACGGGAGATCTACTTTTTCCACTTTTCCCTGCCACATTCTCCGCGTCTTTTCTGCCAGTTTTTTTCCTGGCGTTTTTATCCCTGCGCACAATGCCACCTTAACGTGCCGGATTTTAATGAAGCTTTTCAGTTCTCCGCGTGTCTCGGGGAAAAAACGAAGCGTTGGCACCAACGCCGCATGTTGATACGCAGGAATAACCTTCGTCACGTGAAACAAGTCAATTCCAGACTATTATCGAACCTTTCCCGTGTTAACCATAGCATCCTGACGTATTTTCAAGTATTCAACCATCTGTGTAACATCTTAAGGAAAACAATTTTACCAGACTTTTACGCAAACTTTTACTCAACACCAAAAACTTGACAAAAATACCATGAAGCAATAATTAATGGTCTTGATATCCACATTCTCTTGTTGTACTAATTATTGTAATTCTTCTTTTTGTTTTGATGCCAGCATTTGGAACGAATGTTCGCCATTCATCTCTTCTTTTTCATTGAGGACGCTGATTTGAATCTGCACTGATATCTGAAATCGTCGTTCTTTTATACCAAAGTAGACAATGGTCGGACATACCGGTGCTTTTTTGTCCACGACTCGAAAACAATATGCCTACTGCAAAGAGGGTCGATCGGACGCATACGAATGAAACGGTAGGGAAACTCGAATAATCTTCATTGTCACGCGTAATTACTCTCATTCTTCCCATCATTTCCTAGGAACAATTTTTTCCAGGACAGAGGAAAATCTACGAACTGGTACACAACACAATGAAACGTACAATTTCCTCCTTAGGCCGATTTTGTGTCGTACATTAATTAATCTGTTATCACGAACAAAAATACGCGTAAAGTCAGTGCAATCACCGTGAGAACTGGGCGATTGCTGATCGGCGGGATCGTTGTTTTGGATCCTTTGAAATCTGACACGTCTCAACGTCGGCGTAAGTGCACCTTGTCCCGGGGTCCCGTGGTATTGATTATCAGAAAGCTCAGTAGACGGGATCGCCGAAAGCACAGCTAACCGAAATACCCTCGTATTTCGCGCACATGCGAACGTTTAGCATTGAAATTCGTCCTTGATACTGGGCCGGCCCCGGCGATGCGTGAAATCTTAATGTTGCTCGGTCGTGTCGTTTGCACCTGTTGATGAACCTGTTGATGACGTCGGCGAATCTCCGAGTGCAAGCACCGCTCCTCCGGGATGGTTAATCGACGATTCGCTGCGTCACACGAGCGCGATTCGACCTTTTCCACACACGTACGAGCGGGTCAAAGCCAGGGGGGGGGGGGAGGAAAGGGTCGAGCGTTTTCCGACCCGAATTTCGCGCAAACAAAGGAAATTAGGCTGCATCACGGAACGGGCCAGGCTGACCGCTCCGGCGAAATACGCGCGTATAATGGCGCGCCGGCTATCGCATTGTACGATTATCCGGCGAATTTGCATTCATTGTTCGCCGGCACGGATGCGAAATCTCCCGGTGGGCCAAGGCGGATATTCGATTCCCCCTTCCCTCTCCCACCGATGAATTCCCCGGCACCGAGGATTGTTGGCCAACACGCGCGGCCGCGCGATCATAGCGGCCCGCGGCCATTTCCCGTTTTCCCCGAATTTTTTGGTTTTCCCGAAGGACGAAAAATAGAAGGGAGGGGGTTGGGCGACGACGCGTTTCACGAACAACGGAAATCGAGCAATTGTTCCTCGCCCCCCCCCCCCCCTTATTTCCGTACTCGTTAAACAGATCAACGAACGTAATCGCCGCTGAACTTGCGACCCAACGCTCAGGGTGTAATTAAGGGGACGGATCATTACAGGATCCGTGGAAAGATTGAAACAACAATGCGAAGGATATTGATATTACGTAGACAGTTCGTGGATAATATACAAATTGACAGGAACGTTAATTATGATATTTTATTATACTTTCGGGTACATAAAAAAGTGGTGGAGGAAGATAATTACTCAGACGTATCTACTTTAACGGCTTCGAATACTTATAAAACAATTATCATTAAACACCATTCGGCATTACATTAATGGCTTACCATAGTAATTAAATTCCATGCTAATTGGATGAAATTCCCTTTCTAGTACACATAGTACACATGATATTCCTCTTAAAAGTAATGAATTTACAGAATTTCTCTAGGTATTCATTTTTCCTACCGCACACCTTAATTTTCATTGATTCTTATTGGCCCTGGGTAATGGAAAATGAAGAAATTTAAATCCTTTTTTGAACCGAGAACGCCAGTTGGTGGCCAGTGTTCGTTGGCAACGTACGATTGAAACAGTAGAATCGCCATTGCGTGCCGTGGTTAACGTAATTGCCGGTGCGTGGGCTCGGAATGGCACGTGCTGTCATAATGTACAGAGAAATGTGTTGTTCACTCGGAAAATTGCATTAAGATGCACGTATAATGGTTTGACGATTATGCGTAACGGGGGCGCAAGTAATTCGCGAGATACTAAACTTTCGTTGAATATGAACCGACCGGGATAATGCGCTAATTAGTCAGGTCCGTCTTATTCCCACGGCTGGCTAATTAACAGCCACCGCAGAGCGTTTTCCTAGGAAACCACTTTCCGCCGCCACGATTCCCTTGTGCACGCGGAAATTTTCGTCCGATGAAACAGACGAGTATATTCGAAAATGTAGTATTCCGGCGCAGGGTAATTATTTTTTTCACATTTCCGTGAACGTCCAAAGGAATGGGTGGATCAATCGAAAGTTTATCGCAGAATATACTGTTATGTTTTTGTATTTAATACTGTTGCGTTAAGTAATAATTTTCTTAAACGCACAGGGGAATATGAAGATATGTATATAACGTCCATCCGGACGAAACTGTAAAACGTAATTCGTTGGAGAAAATATTCTTCCTGGCGGAGCGGCGTGAGGGAAAGGCCATATAATTTACGTGTTACCTCCTCGCTGTGGGAAATACAAAGCTGTGCAATATGCGCTAAAATATTTCATAGCGGCTCATACGTGTAACAGCGAGATATGCGCGGGGTTATACCGTGTCGACCGCCAACCTGAGCAAAGACGTATAACCGACGTTTCAACAAGATCAACTGGACGTTCGGGTGCCATGAGAACCGTTTTCCTACGCGGAAGATAAGTTGAAACACCTACGTTACAGTAATTTCCCTCCAGTCTGCCGAAATAAGCGGTCAAAAGTCAGGAAAAGTAGCATACCCCGTTACGTACAATGGTTTTGTAATGATTCGACTAATCCTAATCAAGAACACATCTTATGTTAGTTAGTTTCTTCATACAGAATAGTTTGAAAGATTTGAGCAGCGGTTTTCAAGATTTCATCTTGAACCTTCCATTAATCTTTCCGAGGAAGGAAATCTTTGAGGAGCGTATCTTGGAAGACGGAATTTTCTGGACTTTCAATCGGAAGTTCATTCCGCTAGTCTCGTTGTCGCGCACAAGTCTTTTAATGCTGAGTTTTCGAGCGAGCGACGTTCTCAAGCGTCTATTAATTTTGACAAAAGACCTATCCGACAGGGCGCTCAAGGGAAGGCCGCCATTTCCGGCGGAAGATACCGCCGGCCAACTCGATGGTCTTGGAAGTTTCGCGGACTTTTATGATAATGGACCGGCCGATAATCCGGCCCTTGCCGCGAACGCTAATGTTCTTCGCCAAGGGGCGAGAGGGGAGAGGGGGGGGTTAAGTCTCCGGTCATTATTCCCAAAAGTTTGGCAAATTGCTGGGCCGACGGGGATTGGAGATACGCCCGGTCTCATCGTGGTTTCGTGCCCTTAAAAGTCACGAAATCCCGGGGATTAAGCGACCGGAGCCACGTCGTCCTTTCCAATTCAATCGGGCCGAACCGTCGCGTCGTCCCGTTTGCCCCCCCCCCCCCGCCCTTTTCCCTTGGCCCACGAGCCTCTCCGCTTTAATGAAATAAAGAGCGACGTTTAAACCGCGTTTCTACCGAGAGCAGCAACAAGCACAGTCTGGCGAGAAATAAAACGGCGAAAAAGGACCGAACAAACGTCCACCGCGAACGTACGAAGAATTTCCCTCTCACATCGAACGGGGTTCGGTGAATTTTTTCTTCTCGACGAAAAACCTCGTTCATTGGCGCGGAATAATCGTGATCATCGCGTTCGGAATTCCCGCGAGTTGTCCCTTGGCCGCGCTTTCCGACGAAGTACGGAGAAAAAAGTCGGCACCGAGCGACGCGTAAATCAGGCAACTCATTTGCGAAATGTTCCGCGCCCGCGCGCGGTTCGTATTTACGGCTTTGGCCAGTTTTCGCCAGGCCACGAGAGTTGGAGATTTAGAAGAAGGAAAAAAAAGATTGCACGCTTTGGCGAAGGAACAGGGCAAACGAGAGGCGGGGTGGGGGGAATAATTTACGTGTGAGAGCCGAGCGGTTGTTTCGTCGTTAATAGATAATTCGGCCAGCGTTATCTCGCAGTCGGCGAGTGAAGGGGAGGAGGGGGTGGAATAGCGGAAGACGATGCGCAATTAAAGAAACCGGAGTTTCCGGCGGGCCAACTTCCGGGGGGTCGTTTCCGTTTTGAACGTCGGCGCGATGGATACGTTATACGTTCGGCGAAACGTAATACCGTTATGAAAGTTGCCGTGGGAGGCGAAATTTTTCATACGTACCGCGGGAACGTAACGTACGAGGCGGTATTTCGAAATAGCTCGGCGGCCAGGAGCAATATCGCCGGGAGGTTCCGTCGGAAATATTCCGGGCATTTCATCGGTCCCGACGAGGAATATACAGACCGGAGGGTCGTCGGAAGTTTATCCTACGTGAATCTTTGGCCGATCGGCACAACGAGATGCATCTATTTTCACCCGTTATTTTTCCCGCGCGCGCCACGAGAGAGAAAAAAAACGGATGTTTCCCGAGCGAACGGCTATTTGGATAAATCGTTTACGAGGCCGATATTTACTCTGCCGTCCCGACGCATAAAAACCTCTTGCGTTCCACCGCTGCCCACTTCTCACCCCTTTTCTGTGCATCTTTTTAACACGTCAAAATACAGAGTACCCACAGGTACGGTGAGATAGGTATTAAGTGAAAGGAATTAAGTAAAGCAAGAGGAATTAAGTAAAAGGAATTTTCGGCAATTCGAGACGTTGGCGAATAAATTCGAAAAACTCGACAGCGGCAAAGAATTATGTAAATGCCGGCGAAGCGCGCATTTATTTGAACCGCACACGTGGATTCGGCTGGATGAAGAACTGCGGTAAAGCAAATTTGATTATTTGGAAATCGATGGACTCGGTGTAAGCGGATGGATATTGGAGAATATATTAAATAATCCACTCGACTGTGAAGTTTCGAAATTGAGCGATGGCCGATCAATCTCGTTTAATATCCCATTTAGCGCATGCAAAATAAATGGCAAAGTTCAATGGCACACTTTCTGCGCAACGACTAGAAAGACACGTGGGCCGAAAAAAAGATTAATACGGTAAAAGCAGAAAAGATGTGGAATATTTCCTATGAAAAAACTGAAAAAATTGTTTTTTTCGTAAGCTGCATTATTTTTTTTGTAAGGCATTACACCGACCTAGATATGTTTTTGCCCGATTTTATTTGTTTCAAATTTCCACGAGGATCCTCCGATATTGCAAATATTTTACGCGCCTCTGATTAAATCGCAGTGGATTTGATTTTGCACTTTCCCCGGGAACTGTCGCTCGAACGAACGCTTTATAATTGAATCGAGTGTTTGTGCGAATACGCTTTTATTATTTGATGCCCACTCGCATTTATAATCCGTCCTGTCCACAAAAATGCGAGAGTGCACGGCTGGGCAGGACGAATGATCGAGTTACGGAATGATTAAAAAGCTACCCAGTAATTCTGTTTGCGGTTGCAAATCGCGGGCAACGCGCGCTATAAATTTTAATTAGTATGCACTGTAATTAGTGTGTGTTTCGCGAGACGCCACGAATAGAGCCGACAAATCCTCCTAACTGACACTTGTTGCGGGATATGCCCGTCGTTCCTCAATATTTCTAGCTTAAATAATGTTCTCCATAAATCGTCTATCCATTGGTAAAATATGAACATTTGTTGGCAGTTACACAGGAATATATGTAACACGATCCAACAAATTAAATGACAACGGTCCTCATAAAGAACATTCATGGAATGCCATTAATGTGAATATTACGAAATTGACTCAATAACATTAAAAACAATCTAGTTCCTATTACTCATATGAAATTGTTAATCCTTAAACGACAAATATGTTAGAAAAGAAGATTGCCGAGATAAAAGAACGTGTTTATTGTTAATTTAGTAATGATGAAGAAGTAGCTAACAATTTCGTTGTGTCTGGATTATTTCCTTTGCGATATTACGGATTTTGAAGTTCGTAGGGAACGATAAACGTAAACTGAAAACATTTTAGCCGCGTGTGAACAACGGCTCGTGTTTCTATCGTGTATGATATCGCTTTACAAAATTATAAGCAGTCCGGAATTTCGTGATCTGGCATGTATCGCTAATCTGACGTGCAAGAAACTCGCGACTAATGTAGTTGCAGATCGAGGTTATGCAGGCTAGCATGCCAAGGCAAATTTAATATTACAACTTGAGTTCGAAGAACGCTTAATCCAGTTCTCGGACGTATCAGTATGTTCTCACGAACAATCTGTCGCTTTTTATTTAATAAAACGCATATTAAAACAATTCTAAAGAACAATGTCAATTGAATTAATGAAAAAATAACGAAAATAGGAACACACATTCGGCGCCGTGATGTGTATTTGATATTAATTTTACATTGTATACAATTTAATAATCATTTATTTCAATTCTTGCAACAGGAACGTTAAAAGTATTGGGTATTCTATTTAACTTTCTGAGATCATCAGATGATTTGTTCATTGCCGTAACGTTATAGTTTGCATTGACACGAATTCAATGATCGGCAAACACGTCTTGCTCGTTCGGTCTGATCGTAGTCGGAGCTCGACTACTGCCTCCGTAGAATAAACCGTTTGGACTACTGCGCGGTCATACATTTCGGCATTTCTCGGGAGAATTGGCCGGGGAAGATGAACAGGCCCGGTTCTTTGTCGGTTTTCTTATTCAACGGCGACACACGTCTCTGCCGGTACATTTTTGCCTCTTATGAGGACCTTCGTATCTCTTTGGCCAGACGTCGACAAGATGTATCACTTCCTCTGCTCCGCCAGCGGGGCTGCCCTTATTACGTTACATTTTTCCTCCTCTATGCCGCTTGAGTTCCGAAAGGTTGCGCGCAATGCGACGGTCCCCCGGAGCATTATGAAACAATAGACCGAGCTAAATCAAAGGAACGAGGTATGCTTTATCCCCAACTCCGTTAATGACTCTTCCGGGAAACATTCTAGACGATGCGAAATTCCCCGCGTGCTTTGAAAATACGAAAATACGATTTTTACGTGAATCTGCGTGTTCCTTCGGCCGAGTGAGTCTGGTGAAAACGTTCGTTGTCGCACGAAGCTCCATGACAAACGTCAGCTGCAAAGCTGAGCGAACGATTCTCAGTGCGGCGGGTAAATTACCGGAAAACACTGAATCCCGGTAAAGCCGTGTGGCAGCATTAAGGAACAAGCACCGGGGACATCCGAATTAATTCTCAAGCAGCGCCGGCAAACATTACGGCACGAAGAGACTCGCGGTGGATTCGCGAAAGTTTCGGTTCACCTCGTCCTGCGGGTTATGACATGTGGGCGCACACGGGAAGCGGGGGGCGGGGGACGGGGGTGTGGAGCTTATCCCTAACACGGGGATAGTGCAACGTGTGCAATGCCGTCGACTCGTCGGCCGGTACGTCGCTGGAAATTATGAGCAAAGGGAAGGTAAATTGCATAATTTCGCGGTTAGGCTTGGAAATTGCCGGGCGGACGCTGACGACGACCTTCAGCCGAGCCTCCACTTCGCTAATTATTCCCCTGATTCGATTGTCTTGCCCGGAAATAAATTGGAACGAAGCTGGAATACGCGGCGGGAATGGCCAGAGATGCGGAACAGCAGATAAGGGGAAATAGGGGAAGATGTTCGGTGGGGCAGCTGCCGCGAAGGGCAATGGGAAAGAGGAAATCCAGAATGACGATTAAACCCCTTCCAGATGTTTTTCTTCGGGAAACCATGCGCCGACGCGAATTCGACGAGCAATCGAGCAAAAATTGCTAAAGGTATGTGTGTGTCTCTCTCTCTCTTTGTGTGTGTATTTGTATATATCGAGAAATCCATGTCCATCAATTCGCGTTATTGTTGTGCCGAACGCGCAAACGCAGTCACCGGGAAAACCAGGATTTCTGTAAGAAAGTACAGCCTACAGAACCGTACGACATATTTCTTACGATTCCGCCAGCCCCAGACCCGAGCTGAGACTCAAGAGAAGTTAACTGTTAAATAACGAAAATGTACGTTTCGTGAATGAATGAAAATGAATCCAAAACCTGTTAAACACTCGTTTCATAATATACGATAATTAGACGGCTTTAATTAGGTTTCTCAACTTTTAATAAATTAGTTTTCACGAAAAATGTTACGTTTGAAATAATTTTACGAAATCATTTGACATACACAAAACTTGTTGCGCGTAATCCCACGATTTTGTACGACGGTTGGTCGTTTTTGAAGCGCATTAATTTTATTTTACCCACTTTAGGACGTTCAAAGTGTCATATTAATTCCATTTATAAATAGCGTAAATTTCGCGAAATGACTATTACCTGGTGTACGGTCGATTTCGTTTACTGTGCACGTTAACTTCCGGCATTTGTGCGGCCAGGAGGAACATTCCTCTGTCGCTTTTCTCGGCAAATTGCGCGGCGATGTGAGTCGAAGGGGCAATCAGGAGAAATCGCTTTGAGTTAATGATCCGAGGTGTAACGTGTGGATAAATAAACCCACCTCAGAGTCGCTTATCGGCCGTTCTGCGCGAGGCGCAGAAAAACCAACCTTGCAATATTTTCGTCCCCGGCGAACCGGTACATCGGCTTTAAAAAGGAACTTTATCGGCGAACCCGCGATACTCGCCGACAGGAAGTAGACGCCGGTGTACTTGGTTTTACGCAGACCTATGGACTATCCCTAATAGGTGAATAATGTCCTACGGACTTTGTCCCATGACTATGCCTTACGTTACTAAAGGATCTGATAAATATACCTGCATTATCACACATCCTATTTTTACGCATCATTCTTTGCCGCGAGTTTTACACAAATAACTGAAAGGTTATAAATGGTTGAAAAACCGTATTTTCCGTCTAAATTGATGTTTTAATAATCAATTTGTGTTGTATGTCGTCTAATGCATAAATCATGTAGATAATGAGTTTGTCCTGCGACTATTTTTTACGTTACTGCAGAACCTCATTATCACTCGTCTCATTTTCACGCGATTTTCCTTAGTGTAAATTTTCAACAAATAACTGATGTATGATGAATTGTTTAAGAACGATGGAACGGTATTTTTCGTTGGATCTAATGTTTTTCTAATTGATCTATGTTCCGTGTCATTCATTTTCCGGAAGTTTAATCAAGGAAACAATACATCGTCGACTGTCCACGGCGCGCTAGTTTCTATGTAAATCGGCGAATAACTGCCTCGCATCTGTTGCACGGTACGCTATTCAATCTGCACTTAGAAATCCGCTGCACTCGTAGTCGAAGGTAATCCCTAGCTCGACGTTTAATGACCAATTCGTTTTATGTATCGACTCAAGTAAATGCCGTACGTAAAAGCTGACTTACGAAGGATTTGTCGATACACACTATTGTCAACAACGTTCTCTGGAAAACATCGGCAAGTTGTAGATAGCCAATAAAAGTTTATAACAAATGAGCGGTACTAAAAAAAAGGAAATATTAAAACTTACAGCTAAAAATGAATATTCTTAAATGATCGAATCGATTACAACTGTACATTTCTTTTTAATACGTTTTCAGTAAAAATGATCGTTGATTTTATTATGAAACGTCGTTAAACAGCTCAGTTTCAAAGTTTAAACTTTCCCTCTGATTTCGGTGCAACGCATCAAAGAACTACGAGAGCAACGACTGATGGGCAGGTTTTTTAACAACGCTAAAAAGCGATACATTGAACGACAAATTGCATTGGCATTTTGGCGTAACAGGTCAAACAATTGCAAAGGCTGGAACCCATGGACATGTTTACACTTTTGTTTCAGCAGAATTAACGAATGGGGTATCGGGCAACAAATTGTACTCCGATTTCAGTTTCATGGGTAAAAGAACTGCAAAAACTGCAGCACGGACGAGTAGTTGAGTTTTGATTTTCATTGACCTAACGAATACGGAGGCAAATTTATTCTATAATTTCGGTACATCGGTACGCAGATCTACGAGAACTGCAATGCGACGACATATTTGTATTTCTGTTTTCCAGCGGCCAAATGAACAGTATATCGGAGGACAAATTTTACTGCGATCGCCGTGTAATAGGTTTTCGCTTTGCTGCAACTAACGGACGGCAAATTGCGATCTGATTTCGGAGTAACAGTTGTTATTTTTTGTTTTGCCACAAGAAACGAATGGCACGGTTAGCGACAAATTGCACAGGCATTTTGGGCATAAAGTATTTTACAGTCCTAAAGGATGGAATAATTAAGAAATCGTATATGGAGCAGGAAATTGCATTTCTCTTGCTGCATAACAGTCTTTTTATAAGTTCATTTCATTTCTATGTAACAGTTTTTATTATGATTTTAAGAGAAGAAAACAATGGGACGTCTAACGACAAATTGTACAATACATAAATTTCTGTGCAAAGTAATCGCTATTGCCAACTTTTGGAATAATGACCCACGGAGCCGGAAATTCTATTTCTGTTTCCGCGTAACAGTTTGCTTTTGGGGGAGGAAACTGTGTTTCGATTTCCGCGCGGCCCGTCAAATATGACGTGATGGGATACGATGTTATTCGTCGGTTTCTTTTAGAGGGGCGAATTAGTTAAGTATCTTGTGATGAATGGCGTTCTCCTGGCCAAAAGAGTGGGCCATCCCCCTCGGCGGAATCGCGAGTAGGAAGGACCTTGGCCAACGGTATGGGGAGGAGGAGGGGGGAGAGTGACACGAGCGAAAATCGTTCGATAGCCGAAATAAAGGGAACAAAAGTGCCCTACGCTTATTGACCCAGCGATAAACGAGGGTTCGCTCGAGAAGCAACGGGTACTCGTGGCATACTACGAAAACAAGTTTCCACTTTCCCGCGCCCCTTGCCCGCAAATACTGTGGTATTACCACTAGAAACGGAGAGGAAAAGCGCCGGGCCAAGTGGAGACTCGCAAGCGTTTCAAGGCTCATCTATAGCATGGAGATTTCCGCTACGTTATTCCGTTATACCCCGAGCTTCCCTCCTCCCCCGGCGCCCCTTGGGCTACCTTAACAAGCAGCTCCGATCACTCGTTCCTTCACGGTTCAACGACGATGGTCCTCATAATTTATAGCTCAAAGCAATAATCAATGGGAGAATTGAGCCCCGTCGAAGCTTAAAACAAGATTAACGACGCGAAAGACGAGCGAAAACCTTCGTAAACAGCCAGTTAATGTTTCTCATCGACTATCACTCATGCTCCACGGACGACGTTCTTTCTTATATTTTACCACGGCTTCTGAAACGTTGCCAGGGCTCCCATTGTGCGGAGGTTGCCTCGCGAGGGAAAGGTAAGTGATTGGAAGAGGTGCGAAAGCGCGGATTATACGGCTCTGCGAGGCGTGTGGAAGGGCGGAAGTCTGTCGCGGAGGGAGGGAGGGGGTTGAAAATGTCGCCTGGAAGGACCGTCGATGGCAGATATGAGGAGACGGAGTTTATCGCGCGACGAGGGCCGACCTTGCTGTAAATCAGCAATAAAGAGTCCGACGTTGGAGAGTGACGCCGGCCAATGGGGATCCACGGGACTGGCGCCCGGCCAACCTTATTTCAATTCCACCTCGATAATTCCTCGTTTGTCTTTTTTCCACTAGCCCCGATCTCGTTTCCCTCTCGCCCATTCGTTTCCCTCGGCCCCGTCGCATCTTCTCCATTTTTATTTCGCAACGCGCTCTTACGACCTTCGTACACGACCCCATCTACCGACCGGAATTGCATTATTTACAGGAAAACGATGCTTAAACGAATGAATGACGCCCCATCGGATTTTTCCCGCTCGTATGCTTCTCGTCTGGTTTATCGCACGGGAATTTTCTTATTTCCATGGGGCAGGGATGATCAAGCTCTCGGGGATAATGAAAAGCTTTTTAACACGGGTTTAACGATGAAATAATAAAGTGTGCTGTTCAAAAAGTTTGTGATATTTTATAGATTTATAAATGTACTGTACATTTATTAACTCGCCATCCGCTGTTTACGTCCTTTTTAGTTAATATTTGTTGTATTTCATTACTTCCTGCAGTAGACCGTACTAGCTTTCCCTTAAAATTACACGAAATTGCGTTCCATATTATCTTAAAATACGAATATTCGTGTACGTACGTTTTGTCCTACGTTTTGCAATATGTATATCTACTTGAAGATATACAGTCGAGTGTATATAAACGTCTACGTTTCAGAGTCTACCATTTGCACGTGATAACGCACTGTCGCCGGTGCTAATTTAGTCCTACCTTTCTTCGTTATCCGTTCACATTTACGATTCACGTCACGCGAGCGGTGCAGTAAGAATTACCTAAGATTTCCAAGTCTCTAGCCATTTCCGAAATTTTCCTGATACGTGTAATCGTATAACTTTTCTTCAACTAATTAAAAAAACCTTGGAGTTGATTTCTATTGTAATTAAGTTTTCCTCACGACGTAATTCATGAAATCTATTAATATTTCTTGCATCACGATCCAAGTCCATCGTTCTGCAAATGTCAGCTATTTACTATCGAGCGTCTTTTTTTCATGTTTTTACGTCGGTGACGTTACTCGTGTCCTCGAGAATCGTAGATACAGTTGACCTTTGCTCCTTTGCTCGGAGTAAGTTGCAAACGGAAACGAACTCGGAAATGCGACGGGATTTCGGTTTTACGCTGTGGTAAGTCGGATGCATTATGCGATTCGGAAAGAAACACTAAATTACCTCGCATCGGAAATGGAAACTGGGTCTGGTCCACGCGACGTGGAGGGGTGTTTACTTTATCCATATTACACGATACTCGTGCTCCTGTGTTTATCTACATGCATACACGTGCATTTTTACCGAGAATTTCAATGACATCCCACTCGAGCGATACGGCATTCTCTTCCCTTTAAGTTAATCCGACTCTTTGGCTGACCGGGCAAACAAAATTTTCCAAGAATACTTCTCGTAAATAATTAACGACACGTTTCACCGATGGACTTCAACGTTTCACGTTAGCAATGATATCTTTTCGCACGACTAGTTCTTTCTGTAAGTTCCTTGATAAATATCTTTTCTTTATAATCGAAAAGTTTTTGCGCCGAAAATCGTGGATTGATCTACGTTGAATAACGTAGGGCAGAGTTAAGCGAATCTCTTGCTGCGCTGCTCGTGTCGAAAATGTTATAAGACTTCTTTACCGAAGTTACGTCCATCGTGAAGTTTCCTTATATTTCTTTTATGTGGGTTTACGAATGGCCGAAAGTATTAATACATTTCCCCTTCGGTCTGAATTTCTGTCGTCTGTTTTAGGTGCGCTCGCTCGTCGCTGGAGAACGATTGAACGGGGTTGATCGAAATCACTGGGAAATCCATGGCAGATTCGCTTCTAACTCTATTTTCGCCCGGCCGTGTCAGAGTGCCGGCGTATAACTCGGGATAAAATCATACAGGTCGCAGGAACGTCCCACGAGAACATCTCAGAGATGTCACCCTCGCGTTGGTCCACGGTGGGGACTGGCCGAACCAATTTGTCGGCTTCGATAACAACTTCCCGCTGAAACCTGCCGGCGGAAAAACAAGCAAGCCATAAGATGACAACCAATGGAAATATGCATAGAGAGGATACTTCGTACCAAACCTTGGTGCAATTTTTAAAGCACATTTCTCTCTCTCTCTCTTTTCAATCACTTTAGCGGATATTTTAAAATCGTTAAATGACGACCAACGGAAATACGCATTTAGGAAACCACTTCATAGCTTCGTGTCGTTTTTAATCTACAATATTCTCTCTCTTTTCGACGTTAGCGGACTTTTTCAAGGAAAAATCGTGCATTGTGCTTGTCCTTTGTTACGGAACTTTGGTCTTTTTTCGTTACTTCTCCTCGGCTTGACTGTGAACTGTTCTAGAAACAGTAGAGGCAGGGAGAAGTGAGTATTATAGCTGTGCTGCGGGGAAAGAAACGGCAGATTGTTCGTCGTTCGCGAATTGCCCGCTCCGATGACTCTTCCTCAAGTTTCGTCGGTGATTTACTTCCTTTCGGGAATTCCCCGACATCCGTGGAGCCGCGTTTTACGAGCGCGCCGGGCGAAGACGATTTCCTTCGTCTAATTTACATTGACTCTCAACGCTCCACTGAACGAGCCTTTGCTCGCCGAATTTACCAGGCCGATGAGTTCCGTTAAAGCGAGAATTCTTTCGCCGTGTAAGAACTGATTGGAGACCGGAGATAAATCACCGCGTCATTCCGCGTTACAACTTCCGCCGAATATTCGATCTAAGACGTATTTCCTCGCTGGTGAGGCGCCGGGGAATTAATGCAATTCACTGCCATTCTGCCAGTCATGCAGCACTGCATTAAGTCGCTTCATCTAATTCATTAACTGTCATGATTGAAGAAGGGTGTAGCAAAGAACCCCAAATCTTCGTCCACTTTGCTCGGAATATAATTTTCTACGCGAGATTAATCTCGATCCTACTCGTATTATCACAAAAATCAACGAAACATAGAAAAATATTTCTATTAATACCTAGGAGCAGCATAATCTCTAATGCCAATATTACAAATATCGTTTAAACATATTTCTCATTTCAGGATTTTTAAATCTTCGGGCATTTCCGAAATTTTAGATTTTCTTCAATTATCTATGGAATTCAATTATCTAAAAACTAACACTACACTATATAGAGCAAAGATTTCTACTCAATTAGATTTTCGTCCTGATATCGTTTGTCACATCCATTAACATTTCCCTGTTGCCCGTTTCGTAAAGTCCATTTTGCATTTTCCTCTTATTTCGTTTGTCGGATTTCTCGTTGTACCGTGGCGAGGGATTTCTTTGTACAATCGTGCCGAAAGGTTGGCGGAGCAGGGACGAGTTTATCCGCTGGTCCGGCGCGTATCGATAACCGAATTTCGTTGGGATCGTCGAATCGCCATATGTAATCGGAAATGGCGATTGTCGATCGATGTGCGACTAACTGGCGCGGCGTTGGCTCGATTAAAACGAGGCCCGTCGTTCTGTCATTTGGCTTGGCGCCTCTGCAAGCGTACGCACAGATGGCTCGATTTCGATAACGCGTTTCTGCATACACTCGCGGAACCCGCCTGCGCCAATTCAAAGCGTATAAAGCAATATTGTCTGGCCGACAATACGCGCGCCAACGTTTACAGGCTGGCTTTTCAGGACGGTGTTGTTTCCCTCTTAAATGTACCTTCGGTGTCCCTGTCCTGCCTGCAACGTACCAGAAAATAGGACGATAAAAACTCAATACCCTGCTGGCCTTAGTCCGCGTTAATTAAAACACTATTTTTTAAAATTCACGGATAACGACACTCTGTACAAAATTCTACGAATACTAGGGATTGTAATTCTATAGAATCATAGTACCGTTTAATAATAATGGTCTCACTGTAAAAGTATTATACACAGTTATCCATTTTCGATATTCTGCTAGCTTTCGTCTACGTTAGTTAAACGACCATTTTTAAAATATAAAATATAAAATATAAAATAATATAAAATTATACTAATACTAGTAATTCTATCTCTGTACTGTAAAATCTTTATGTATTGCACACATTTATTAACGATATTAATAATGTCAGTGCAAAATCGCAATAGACTATAAATAATTATTAACATCAGTACCTAACGGTTTCTAAGAAATTCTAACATTATAAATTGATGCACGTACTTTATTTATTTAACCGTTAGTCTACGTGCAGGTGTTACGTTATTTAGAAGATTCCGCAGGGAGAATGAGGCTGAATTTCTAGAGGGCTTGAGCTGATTCGTCGCCGGGAAATTTCACCTGGTGGGCACGGAACTTTATAATTTAATTCGCCGGGCGTATCGATTGCAGGGCTTTAGCGCGAGAGTAGCTTTAGCCAAGCGCGTGGGGAATCTGCTCATATTTCCTTACAGAGCCAGTGCGCTTCTGCGAGTGTTAATTACAAGGTCGCTGGCTTCTTTCGCACCTTTTCAAATCCACTTAGACATCCTCGTGGTTTCCGCTAATTCCGCTCATTCAAACGTACAATTTAGCCCCTAAATGAAAACACCCAGGATGTGCTTTATATTCCACTTTCCGACCCACTCTTTTCTGTAATAAATTTTACCTTTTTCCCGCGCTTTTACGAAATCCTCGCGTGTACTTTGTTCCTCTGCGATCCGTTCATACGCAAAGGAAGAAGAAGAGTTCCGTCCGGAGTTTACCGTTTGCCGGGAAATATTTAATGCACAGTTAGTGCGGATGTATCTGAGAGGAAGATCCGCTTTACGGTGCACTGACTGATAAGAAATTGTAATTCGTCGAACAGTTCGAAAGGATAGGGGAGGGGCTTGCGAAAGTAAGACCGAGCAAGGATTGACGAGGAGGGAAAAACAGGTAGACGGGCGGGGGGAAGGAGATAAGACGCTCGAGGCGATGGATGCGACGGTGGAAAGAAGGAAGGGTCTTTAATGGGCTATTTTCTTTCGATTTTCAACCACCCAGTCTCGGCCGTTTCCCCGGCATGCTACAAAAGTTTCGAGACCGCGATTTTCCGCATCGCGGGACAATCCCCGGCTCGAGAACGTCGACTATGTATAGGCGTCGCCACAGATATGCCCAGTGGATAGTTCTCGGCGAAATCCCTGCACCTGCAACTGGCGGACAAAACTAGCAGACCCTCGGCATTAAATTTCCACGTACCTGCGAAAAACCATAACCGTTTTATGAAATTCAGATTAACCATGGGCCGTTCGTCTCGGGTTTCATGAGTATAAAAACCGTCTTCTTTCTTCAGTTTCGTGAGTTCAAAATTAACAAAAATTGTTTCGTAGGTCGTCATAAACGAATTAAGATTTAATTATTTGCATATATGCAACGCAAATATTGCTGTGAAACACTTACTATCCGATTGTAAAAATTACGGAAGCAAACATACAGAATATAAAATTCTCTCTGTGAGACTATCGTCAAATTTTCTGAAGGTGCCAAAACTTTTTACACAAATAAAGTTTGTAACTTAAATCATGTAAAAAATATATTTTCTGTCAAACGTTATTAATTGAAAACCTCATTTAAAATCAAACATAAAGAACAGTTCCTTATAAATTACTGTCACTTTATTTACAAAATGTTAGAAAACATAACGTGGGTAAACGACAATACTTGTAAATAAACTATGAAATCCATTCTT
Organism: Hedychridium roseum; assembly: GCA_963989215.1. Taxonomy (NCBI): domain Eukaryota; kingdom Metazoa; phylum Arthropoda; class Insecta; order Hymenoptera; family Chrysididae; genus Hedychridium; species Hedychridium roseum. The sequence goes on along the minus strand of OZ022306.1, from coordinate 5,020,582 downwards.
ACGTTTTCCGGCGTAAAGGGTACTAACTTCCTATCCGTTTTCGTTAAAATGTTTTCCGCGCGAGCGAAGAGCGAGGACTGGCGGTTATCGGGTGCCAGTTTCCGGTTCGTACGAATGGTCGGGTCTGTTATTTAACGTGCTGCTTGGCGAGATATCATTGGTGAGGTAGGAGTCTCCGTAGCCGGCGGAACGGTGAATTTGCGGGTTCCCGCCGCGGAAAGGATTATTTAACGGCTGCGGTTTTCGCGGGGGCCCCGGCCAAGTTAAATTTCTCCCCGTTAACGTCTGCGAGCAGTTAAGGATTACGCCATCGGCATTGGCCGTGCCGGCTACAAAGGATGAATTACGTTCGCGCCGAATATTTTAGCATTAATTTTCGGCCCAACAGGAAGGAAGGACGGAAGGGAATTTAAGAGGGTCGTAATACCCTCGTAAAATCGCTACTCACCTACGTGTATTACGTTTGCCTTTACACATAATCGCTCGGCTATGTGTATTGTGCGCGAACATAAATCAAGATCAGGGGGATACAACGTGTTCCGAGCAATATTAAAAACTCTGCATATCGGAAAAAATTTGGCCGTATTTCACGCGAAGCCGCGTAATAAAAGGTGTAACCGCGAATGCCTGCCTCTTCTCGGATAATCGCCTGTCCCTCGGGTAAACTAAAGCCCGCGCTTCTACCCTGCCGTAGACATTTTTTCTACAACATTTTCAGACAATGGGAAATTGAGCCTGTCTTTTTGAGACAGCCCTGTACAGACCAGACCGGGGTTATACCCTTTTCATTGTCAAGATATTCTGGAAAATCTTCACTCGACGATTAAACGTTATGACATTGATCCACCCTTTGTCCATCCTTCCATCATTGGTTTACCCCAATTTCTGCACAGGAAGTTGCTACGTTAAATTTCGTTCGTGCAGTGACCGCAAGTCTTGCTTGTGTAATGAGAATTCCGGAATACGTATTGCTGGCGAACAAATTGCGAATAATTTACCTATCGCCCAATGCCATGGACATTCCAAGTACTCGCTGCATTCAACACTTGTTGCTGCGTCCACAATGAATACTATCAATCACTAGACCCTCGGCAATTATCTCTTTCCTTCAATTTTAATTTACCTCCCTCGGTTTCATTAAATAGCCATTTGTATGTATCAAGAAACGGTAAGATTTTCATTAAAAATGAACTTCTATTCTGGAGCTGGCGAACTATGTGTATAATTTATCAACTGAAATAGTCTCTTCGAAGCCATTAAATGCGTGTGTATATTTTTGGGGCTTAATACATTTAAATTACGTTTCTCCCTGTTCGTATTTCGTGGCTTTTCGTACGGTAGAGTGATCAATCCCAGGTAATATACATACAACGTAGCTGTTTACCCACAGGGTATCCACGATGTAGCACGCTTCCCAAATACGGCATAATTTCGAACCTATGAAACATTAACGATTACGAAGGGAAGCAAGGAATACAGAAGATATTATGAAACTCATATTTAAAATGTTCCGCTAAATAAAAGTGTGACACATGAGAAGCAAACAACGAAGATTCTTGGGCAGAATTTTATTGAAAATAAAATAACAAGCATCGAACTACTAATAAACTAAACTGAAGAGCACCGGTTTATTAATATTTTAGCAGGATAACGATGTTTTCACGGTAATTTCCTGTGCAGTATCAGAAGCCTGTTAAAATTTCAGTTGAGCCACGGCACGGGTAATCGTCGCAAGTTCGAATTTGCCGCTAATGAAACGGCATTCCCGAGCGGGGGCTGTGATAAATAATGAATCGTATTCCGATGGCAGGAGATATCAATCTCTGCCAAAGGTTAAACTGTCCGGGTAATACATTCGGAATCACTTGGGCCAAGTCCCGGGGGGCTGCTTAGCGTCGACGTTCGTTCCGTTAAGAGACGACGAGATTATAGGACTTCGCGGGCCGCAAGACTCGCAAAAACAATGAATTATGGCCTAAGCCCAATGTTTCTCGTCATCAAGGACATCGCGCAAAAAATCAACAACAAAGCCGCCAATGAGATAATGCTGTTAAAAAGAGAGGGAAAACGCTTATAAGACTGGAACACCTAAAATACTGAAATCGTTTCATTATTAATTCGTCTGCATGTTTCTGGTTTGGATAATTATTTCACCTGATGACCATTGGAGAACGTAAAACGGTTTAAGAATATTGCCCTTTTAAGTGCCGCTTAAAGGACTCCACTTGGAAACTTCTAACACTTCAAGTAATTACAGAACATTCGTTTTTCATTTCTAAGGCAGATTGTGAAAAGTTCTTTGAAATTCTATACGCCGTAAATAGGTTCAGGTTACTTTCACACCGTGCTAGGTGTTCGTAAACGTTAAACTTGTTCATATTTGCCGGCTATTTTCCTTCAGGACTAGACCTTATTTATTGTTAAAATAATTCCCTGAAAAAAGTCACGTCAATTACAGGGTAAATCAAATAATTTCAAGACATACACGTCTCGAAAAATTATCATACTTTTCCACACGTGTAAAGTCCCCGATCATTTCCCGATTACTTCCGTTTCCGTCACTAAGTGATCGCAATGGCAATTTGATAGACCCGCAGACTGTACTTTCAACGATTTCGAGATTAAAGTTAAAGCTTTACTTTGAAGCCCGACTTATGATCACAAAAATCGTCGGATCATTAAGCAGCGAAGACGGTTGATTAACCGCCGTTATTAAACACAGTGTATTTACTTGCGCGAGATAAGACGGCTTATTAAAGAGCGCCTTCCCCTTTCAGATTCTTGCCCCTTTTTTCATGCTGCACGATGTCCTTTCATCGCTCAGCCGGGCACCGTCCCGTCGTACCCTCCTTGAAGGGGAAAAAAAAACAAGCGAGAGAAGGAAATTACTGGCATCTTTTCGTCGTACAAAAGGGTGCCGCGCAATGTACGCCGGAAACTGAGAAGGGTAGTGGCGAATAGGGGGAAAGGAGGGGGGGGGGAATAAGGCATTGCGATGCATTAACTCGGGGTGCACAGAGCGAGATTTTCCGCCGGAGAACGTAAGAGTAACGATCCATGAAAACGTAAAACGACACTCCCGGTTAATAACTTACGAGTTTCGTAAGAGCGTGATCTTTTTTTTTCGATTTGCCTCCATCGGAATAACGCAGGGACGGTTTTACCGCAAATCGGTAAACACCGTTCGGGAAAGTTTAATCGCGTTTCCGTGGAAAACCGCCGCGGCTGGGGAAACAAATGAAAGCTTGCCGCGCGGTAAAATTGGACATTTGGGAAATCCCTCGTACACCGTGACGAATCGACGACGCGAAGAGTTCGGTAAACGAAGTCGATTTCGATTCGATTAAGTGCAATTTTACGCGGGCAGAGGGTTTATCCCGGGCAGGGCGGCAATTGGCCGTATAATTAAGGATTTCGAAGAAAGCCAGGCTTTTACGATTCTCATTAAGCCCCTCTGTCCCGGGGGCGGCTATCTGGTAAAAAAAAGTTGCCGAAAAGAACCATAAAATACACACGCCCCGGCCATGCTGATCTAATAAAACCTGACGCCGAGTGTCACGTTTTGGCTCGATCGTTATCATTTTACCATCTTTTTTCGCCCTGTCCACCGATGTTCGGCCGAAGAAGTTCTTCCCAATTGCCAGGACGGTGTTTGATCAATATTGTCAAGGCGAAAGAGGGGGAAACAAATTTGGGAAAACTCAAGGAATGCACCATATAAATAGGACGTGTCCCAAGATCTTAGTTGAAGTAGGCAAAAAAAAAGACGCGAAACTCCGACATTCTTTACGTTTACAAGTGGTGACAAAATTCTAGTTTTCTTTGAAACAAATCGTTAAAAAAGTCGAAAAATTGTTATTCATAATTTTACAGATCGTGTCAAACGATTGATCATTTTCGCGAAAAAGTCTCAATGAGACATTCAAAGTATCGTGCAATATAAAAACTTTTCTATTATAGTACCGTTTTCCTGAATTATCAGTGAAGAAGGGAATAATTACAAGCACACAGGACAGCAGTAACAAGTCGATTGACAAAATTCTCAAGTTGTACTCGAAGAGTGATTGTTTTCGCGATATCTCGGGGACGATTGTGCGGTAATTCCGACGTGGGATCTAACGAACGATTAACGCCGGCACGGGGACGCACGGGGGACCGTCGGTCCGTGTCGTGTCGTGCGTGATGTCATGTGCGGACGTTGCGTAACAGACGCTTGCGCGCTTTCCGCGCGATTCTTCCGGATAGAAGAGTAATTTGGCGGCTCTCGTCGGCGCGGGCGGCGCAAGCGCCGCAAGGCGGGTCCAGGTCAACGGCAAGAACGACGACGTCCCAGTCTAGTCGTACGACGAACGTCCAGCCGGTCTCTGCACGTCCGTCACCGACAACAGGAAAACACATTGCCGAACGCATCGACACCCCCTCCTCACCCCGCGAACTCGGGGAACGACGAATTTTTTCGAAGAAAAATTGAACTCGATCTACCGAAGAAAAAAAGATCCAAGAAGGGAGAACGTCGGGAGATCGTGGGAATTTTTTTGCGGGAATTTACAAGCAGGCTCGATAGGACGAGGAATATCGTGGTAATCGGTTCAAGATTGTCCGAGCGACCGGGGGAAACTGTTTATTTATCTTGTTGCCCGGTGAAATTTGCGGAGAGTCGCGCAGAAGGCGGCAGGTTGGTATCGCGCGTTCGCCAGGCCCCAAAGGGGGAGGAAGCCGGGACACGCGCGGCAGGAATTTCCCAGAGCATACTGTTGCTCCTGTTGACGAAAGTTCCTGCGGATCTCGAAAACCGGGGGGAGAAAGATCGCGGGGAAACGGGAAAAGTGTGATCAGTGGCACGCCAGGGGAAGGTCAATGGACTCGTTTCGGTTGACATTTCAACCGGCGGACAGTGATCGACATATTATTCTACCCAGCAAGCAAGTTTAACGCTCAGAAGACTCGAGGACCAAACGAAAGTTCGAGCGCACGAAATCAAATTCGAACTTAAAAAGGCACCGTCAAAATTGTTGTCCGCGAGAAACCTGTGGAAAATCGTTTTTCCGTCTGCATCACTTCGAGTGAACACGATGTCAACTGACCAGAGGTACAAAGGGTGAAATAGGCTAATTTTCATGACATTGTGATCGACCACGTTTCGTCGGAAGGTGGAAAATCAACGAAGAATTTCTTGGGAGAATCCCGTCGGACCAAAGCCACTGTTTCACCACTGTCATTTCCGGTATCGTCAAAGCGCGCGGAAGTGCAAGGAAGTTGAATAAACGTCAAACGAAAAATTTTGGTGACGTTGTGAGGAAGGATCGTCTGAAATTACCCGAAAATTTTCGTCATTCGTGCAAGTCCGTACATACGTACGGACGAAATGACTGGAATTCTTCTGGGACGGTGCATCGATTAGGGGAAAATACGTGAGGAATTATCGGTAAACGTCGAGGAACGTCCTTGGGTTGTTTGAAAAAATTTCTTTCGCCTGGAGCATCGAGTGGTTTGATAGGGGAAGCCAAGTATTTGCCATTTTTTCGCCGCTTCAAGCTCCGGTACCTTCTGGAAAGTCGTCGGGCGATGGCCAAAGCAACGAGGTGAGTGGTGCTCGACGACGAGCTTTTCAGCCAGTTGATAAGCCGAGGCTCAGCGACGGCCACTTCGAGAAACAAATTACTTTTTGCCGATCCCGAGCGGCCTGCACAGACAATTTCCCGGCCGACGACCGTAGAGAAATATTGACAGTCTCCGCGACAAAATTGTCCTATCAAGAACATCTATAATCGTGCATCTAATATTCGCAGTTTTCTGTAAAACCTCGAGAAACAATTCACAGCATGAAGCTTAAAATACGTACACAACTTTCAGATTTCTCAGAGTAAAATTACAACACGGATATATTCTTAATAACGGATACATACTTTGCAGAAAATTTTCATAAATTTTCATAAACTTCCGTGGGCGTTTGGGACGTTTCACGGACGTGAAAATTGACGTAAAGTTGGATCGGGCATTTCGTCGGCATTTACATTGATGATTCCCCTAAATTCACGAGACTTGGAACGCTTTTGCGGTTTCTCCGAGACGGGCTTTTTAATAAGGTAGTCGTAATCTTCGCCAGGATCTTAAGATTAATTGTCTTTCGTGCGGTGGGGCCACTAATGCGCCTATTCGTATAATCGCATTACGCACGAGTTCCCGGCGTCAATTAATTTCTCTTCCTAGCGGAGTGTTTGCCTAAAACAAATGTCCTCGGTGCACTTGCCGCCGGTTGAAATCCTCTTGAAGAGCTTTGTCCGAGTTCCGAATGCCGTGCACGCCGTTGAAGTATGTTCTCCCGGGATACTCGGGGGAATGGCATACGTGCAGGGCGCTCACGTCCACGAGAGAATTTGTTTCTCCCACGGAAACCTACCGACGTACTGACGTATGGACGTCCGATCCCCGCGAAATCGCCTTTCCTTACTCCGACTTTAAACTACGACGCCGACATTATTCGCGCCCTTCTCGCCGGAAAAGACGAATGTACGTGAAACCCGACAAAGTTCGTCGCGGTATAACTCTTTACCATAGAAAATTAACCGTCCTCGAGCAATTGACGATCAGGACACAGGAATTTATAGATTATTGAAGTAGATTATTGACGTACTTTCGGTAAATAATGCAATTTGAAACATATGATTCATTATGCAAATAATCTTAAATTGTTACACTATTAAATAGTAACATTACAATTTTCCTAACGAATAATATCAAATTACATAGAATTCTCTGAACTTATTTGATTACTTTGTTACTTCTTCTCTGTGGAAATCGTTTGAAATATTTTCAAGAAATTCTCGTAGGTTCCTTATAGCTTTGGAAGCGTGCCTAAGATTTTCCAGAGGACAAGATAATAAACATTGTAAAATGCAAGTCAAGCATGCACCGTCATCACGTGGCGAACGTCTAGCAATATATTTCGAGGGCATTTCTATGATCGAGGTTGGGCCGTCGGCGGTTCACGTTGCATTCTGTCGTGACGTCTGGCGGTAATTTGATGGCCGGGGTCGAAAGGCCGTTATACTTTGATGCCTCTGAATGGCAGCTTGATAGTCGCACCGTCACGTAACTGCCATCAAACTCGGTTTCTTGATTTTCATTCAATCGCTTTAATCACATCGACCTAACAGTCTTCCGTGCTCATTTCAGGACGGCCCGGTAAGAACGATTTTTCAACTGCAAAGCAATCTCATTAAGTCTCGAAATTGTATTGTTCGTTTAAAGTACTCGCTGGCTTAATTAAGCTTTTCCCTCGCTAAGTTATTCAAGAGTCTTCGATTTCGAGCGGCTGAATGTTCGTTAAATTTCTCAAAGCTTAAATGTTAAGAAGTAAGTAAGAAACTTTGAAAAATGTAAAACTAATATGAGAAGATAATTATTTCAAATTGATGACGTAGCAAAACTATAATTTTTTCCTAACAAAAAATCATATATAAAAACGGAATATTGAAACTCTTTTGTTTGTCAAAACCAAAGAAACTCGGTTGACATTTTTCTTCGGAACGACAGCTGGGATTTTACGGAAGTGGTGAACGTGTCCCGTTTCCCGACGTACGGAAAGATGAAAATCTAAGTAGGTACGGGGAAACGCACATGCGTACTAGGATCTCCCGTGAGAATCACGACGTCGATGAAGCGTTACGCGTGAATAACGCGCCGTCGGCTCTAAAAGAAGTGAAAAGGGGCCTCGAATTAGAAGACAGAAGGTTCGCCCGGCGGCTAGTGGCCGGCATTAGGGAGATTTTATGAGCGACGAGGGATCCGACGAGCCGCTATAATAACGAGCCGAGAAGAGCATCGGGGAAGATTATACGTGAGATTCGAGATATCGCTGTCGATTTATGCTTCGCTTCTCCTCCGTTTAACGAGCGAAGCCAAGTTTTAATTACTCTCCTGCCTCGATCGACTTTATTCAACGAGCAGCCACTGCGTCCCGCTACCCCCCGCGTCGCCCATCGGCATTTCCCCGCGCAACAGAATCTTTATTAAATATTAGTTTTAGCCCGTTATGGGGAAAAAATTTCCCTTAAACCCGCAGACATTTTTACCTTGGATTAAGCCCGTCTTCGCGCTTCCCCTTTCGCCCGTCTCTTGAATATCCTTACCGGCTGCGCGCATTTCAATGACGTGACATTTCTAAGAGCCGTCGCGAAATTCTTCGGATTTCAATCGACGGATTATGCTCACTTTTTCCGCCCCTTAATGCCGCATCCATATGTCACGAGGTAGGAGAATTCTGTGGACGGAATCAAAGTCTTCGTAGCCGAAAAAATGTATTTCTTGCAAGAAATCACTGTTTTATAAGCTACAATGCATTTTCCGTGCCGTTAAAATTATTGCCCGATTAATGTTTGTACCAATCAGCGGTTAATCCAAAAATATAATATGCATTGAATCCCGCGAAGTTAATTTCCGGTCAGTTGGTACGTTTAATTAACAAGAATCATATTCTCTTGTAATTTCATAAACGCCTGATATGCCTTTAACTTGTGTTTGCCCGCAATTCAGATTCAATTGTGCGAATTACCAAAATAGTCAATTGTTGCACGATTTCCGGGGAAAATGAAGATTAGATTTAATGCTTGAGTAATTAAATTCCACGCATTACGTAGCTTTGAAACTTCGTATTCCGCGTATGTAATAAGGAAAGCATTTGATGGTTGGTTAACAACGTGGAAAGTTAACATCGATAAATACCTGAACATTCAAAGCGTGTACAATAACACGTCTGCAGTCGATAACATCGATTTACCAGTTTCCTGTTGTATTTTTTTTGCAGTACTGATTAAATCCTGCAACGACGAGTGTTTTATTTTATCGCACCGCTTTCCGTACTTTGAGCGTATTCATTTTTTCCATCATTAATATCGCGCCGTTCTGAAAGCCCTTTTTAGAAATTACTTCCATCGAAGAGCGTACTTTAACCTTGTTTGAGCGAAGTAAAGGATAGCCGGCTAGAAGGATTAGCAGCGCGAGCTGAACCCCGGAAAAAACTGCAATTATCTCGGGCCGATCGATTTAATAGGGGAATACCACGCGACTATTATCGGCCGAATTAACCGGTAGATAATTATCGGGGGGCGAATGAACGCCGGCGATTATCCGAGAAACGCCGTTCCGCGGCTCGAACGATTCGAAAACAACGTAGCTATGAAATATTATCGCCTTCCACGGGAACGTCCTGCGTGACAGAACCGCACCGGCAAAACCAATCCATCATTCCATCGGTACAGCACATAAATTGAATATTAATACAAAAGTTTCGCCTGCCCGCGCGTAAGAAACGTAGCGTGAGCACAGCTCAGGGGAACCAAACAAAAAGAGATATTTCCCTCAAAGTCTACTCCACGACTTTCCGACAAGAAATCCCGGATTTTCCTAAGAGAATGCATACCCAAGCAACGTGCATAGCGAATATACGGAACTTAAGAACGTTCGCGAATAAATTAGGTCAAGATTTTTTGCCATTGTAAGATTTTACTGTACGGGAAGTTGAAGATTCTCGGACATGAATGTTAAAATTATTAGTGTTGTGAGAAACGTTGGATATTTGTTCGAATTTTCAGGGGGTTAAGTTTATTTTTTGAGTCCTGGATTTTCTGGAAAGTTTTAACAATGTGTACGTAAGTTTGCTTTGAAAGAAATTTAGTTTTTTCGTAAGAGATTGCGATACCCACGAAGAGGGTAGATCTAATACTAAAATGTGCAATATTGTTAAACACGTTGATCTTTTTCTTGACTCTTCGGAAAATCGGGCCTGTTATTCTAAAACAATTGCTTATTTATTCTACATTTTGGTTTATTGCTTCCGCCGGCTGGGTCGGTAAATTATACGGGATACATGTGTTTTTTACGCGCCGACGACTAAACTTTCATGCGATTTACATACGTCCTGCCCAGCGTTTTACTACACCAGCATACAAATGGAATATTAATATCCAAGTTTCCGCGTTAGGTACAAGCTCCTGCTTCGTCCTTTTAACGCTGTTTAAGCAAAAGAGAAGGACATTATTTGCAACATTAATGCAAGCCCGATGGTTCCTTACTTTTTCATCCGCAATTACCCTTGAATAAAACAAAGGTAGACAACACTGACAGAGGAGATAAAACTTGCAGACCTTTGGGTGTTTAAACGAAGAGATTGGCTTCTGCATCGGTGATCGTCCATTCTTTAAAATTGACCAACGTAAACAGTCGGAAAGGAAGATATCGTCACGCCTCGGCAATATTTCTTATTACCACGAAACAGTATCCGTAAAAACGTCGGCAACAGCTGGCTTTTACACGAGAAGTATGACGCCTCGGAGATTTTACGTTTTACATTCGAAGATAAAGCTGACATTTCGCTGAGACTTACTCAACAGTCCCTGGACATTCTGGAAAAAAGCAGAGCAGATTCCCCCACGCCTATCGTCCACTTTGATACAAGATTTTACGGCAAAAAAGACTTACGATCATAGGTGGTCCTCTGTGGCGATTTGTCCTCGAGAAAATTCGTCCCGCTCTCCGTAGTTGCGTTTCTCGCGTTACCGGTGGAACTTTCTCAATATCCACGTGGAAATTTGGCCCAAGGTCGGGTTACCGCTGCGCGGCTCATTTTCCTCGGGCTCAGAGCATTTTTTAGCGACAACGGCGTTACACGGAACAGCGCAGCGGTTTATCGTAGAATTTCCTTGGCGAGCCGGTGAGTGCTTGTCGCGGTTGCACGGTTAAAGCCCTAATAAGCAGGACAAAGCGCGTGCCGCTGGCACGGAATGATAAAAAGAATGAGCCGGGGAATAACTGGTTTATCGTAGGGAAGGACCGTTTATCGTCCACTGGGTAAGCGCTTTAACTTGCCCGTAATTATTTTCACGGGACGTAACACCTTTGTTTTGCCATTGCGATGCGCCTGTATGACGCGCGATAAGTCCACACAGAAAGAGCCCCGCTGGGAGAGGAACGTGCGGACACGCCAACCTCTGCGCTGCTACTCCATTTTCCTCCTTTTTTCCACGCGCCGCTGAGAAGCTCCCGGCACTTTCCCAATGAGCAAAAGAAACTTCAACGGAGTCGAAAAGCTCACACACACTCTCCTTCGTCTCGTCCGACCAGATTTTTAACGAGGGATTCGAGATACGTGTGCACGAGTATATCTCAGCGAGACTTTTCTCTGTCAAGTGTTTACAAGGAAAAACAGTCCGGTGCTCTTTTCAAACGTTGTCACAAAATTACGAAGAAGGACGTTATTCACAAGAGACGTGAATTCTCAATGGAAGCAAAGTAATTATTGGGAATAATGGAAATTTTCGATGTACAGCTACACAGGAAAAGTTTACAATATCGTGGAAATTGTTACTCGACTTGCAAGGAATTTCATTTGTCGACAATGGCTAGAGGGCCATTTTTACCGTCCCAAATTTCTTTGAACTTGGCTGTATACATAAATGGCAATATCGTGCGTCGGGAGATTTGTTAGTCCTGTTCAACGGGGCCGATGAAATTGTGCCAGTGGAGCAAAAAAAGATGTCGGTCGGGATAAATCAGCGCTGCGGGGGCCTTTGGGTAATTGGGATTTGTGGGAAATTGCGTCTGAGGAGAAAGCATCCCCCGTGGGCTTTATGGACACCTTGGAAGGTAGAAAATCGAGGAGGATCGCTCGACTAGTCTTTGGCCAAGTGAATAGCGCTATTACAACCCTAGAAATTCTGCTTTAATTGCGCTCCCGCTGTCGAGTGTTATTAACCTCTTGCAGCGAGAGCTTCTAATTTGCCCGTCTCTATGGTCGTTGCCGTACGGTTTGCACCTACGCCTCCGACAAGTAGAAACACACACGTGTAAGCCTTGTGCGATGCTTCCCCAGCTCCTCCCGATCGTCGATGACTAATGAAGTGCAGTGAAAAAGCTCCGCGCGAACTAACGGGCGAAAAGCAATGTCGCAGAGCAAACCTTCTGTTATCAATAAACTTCGCGAAATGTGCACGTTAAACTCTGGGAAAAAATGGAACGCACAATTAGACCGGGGGATTGAATTTTCATATCAAATGACGCGCGTTAGGGGATTCGCTAAGTGTGTGAATTTACCGAGACGTCTCGTGTCAATAAATGTTTCATTAGTGATTTAAGCCTCGTCAAGATGTAGAATTGCCTGGGGAAGGGAATTTTCGTAAAATGAGATGTAAATGATAGGAATGAATAAAATCGTATAAACGAATTAAATTAAGGAGAGTTTGCCCCTGACGGCGAAGTTACAATGTCAACAATTGCCGATTTAAATTGGAAGAGTAGTTCGTTTGACCGGCAAACATTTCATTTGGCGCATTCGTATGATCAAATAACGGTTTGTCGGCTAACATTTCCCTTTCGCATGGCAGTCTGGAATGAGAAACAGCAATGAAACGTGTGATTAACGCTCGGCTAAGGACGTAATTACTTCGTTCGGTATTTCGCTGTGTGTTTTAAATGGCTTCCGCTCAGGACTACTTTATATTCGATTAGCCGGGGACTTTAGCGGAAAGCCCGGCAAGGGGAGAGTTGCCAGGGGAAACGAGGCAGGACGGGAAGGATGAAAAGTTCGACGGCGATATTCCTCGAAAGGAAATGTGGCTGGTCCTGCAGGATTCCCCCGAGGGACGTTGATCCTTTCGCCAATGTTTTTAGATCCTCCTCGTGATTTACCGCTCGTACCTTTTCCATAGGCCTTTTATACCGGGACCCCCTCCCTTTCGCCGGGTCTTCCTTATCTCGGCACTCGACCAGATCATTTTGTCTCGTTACAACCGCAAGAATTTCCACGGTAGGCCTTCGTGGGTCGCTGAAATGGCAGCCGTCTGGCCGCGGGTCGTTTTCATCGGCTTATCAAACCTCAAGAATCGCCGGCTAATCCGACGGGCTCGCTCTATCTGCAGTTTCACCCAAGAAACTCACTCGCGTAAACCCTAACTTCCATTTAGCAGGGAATTTGATTTACCGCCCTTGACTTCCCGGCAGCAGGAGACTTTCCCAACGATTCACTCACGCTACTTTGCCATCGGGAATGAACGATTCACCGCATAAGAAGCAACGAAACATGAGATTTTGAAAAATTCGTTACCAATAATCGAAAAAATATGTCACAAACACGCTGTTTCTGATTTATAATTTCGTTGCAAATATACTTCTTAGTGATACCCTAGCAAATACTTGATCATGTTGCCGTATTTCGTGCTCTCTTATTATTAATTTTGAAACTTTTTTGGTTCATTTCATTTATTTTACTCTATTTTCCCCTCTTTTGCTTTTACTCCTTTTCGCCCTAATCTGTTTCTATTATAAGCACTTATTTTATCACATTTCGTCAGTACTGACTTTCTAATCACTTTTTTCTTACTTATGTTTTATTGTATTCTTATTTTTCTTTGTACCATTCCGTCTGTACAATGCTTTATGCTCCATGTCAGAGAGCAAAGAAACTTTTTCCTTCCAAATCCTCTGCTATTCTACCTTAGACTTCGCCCTACGACCGTTCCGATGAACGGAGCGGAAATTTAAAAACGTCGCAGATATGGGCATTTTTGGTCCCGCTTTCCATGCACAGTGAAGAATTCTCAAAGTGGCCAATAGCAGGGCGGAATGTTTTACATGTGGAACTGCGCGGTGAATAGATTTCTTCTCGTCAGCCGTCAGCTGGGAGATAAAGAAGCTTTACTTTTTGCCGACGTTTCAGGTCGGCCGGGGTTTTAAGCGGACGAACCACTCGAGTGGGACGCGGCCTCGCCTCGTAGGACGTTTAAAAGGCGTTGGCCACTCGCTTTATGGCGGCTTCTGCTCTTGCCAGTGGCCGACCTGCGTTTCTCGGCTGAAAGTGCACCATCCTGGACCGCGTAATTAATTGGATTAAGCGCTTGACCTTTCCGATCTCGTTCGTCCAACTCCTCTCTCATCATCTCGCCTCTTGTCTTCTTCTCATTTCCATCGCACCCCCACTCCCCAGCCTCATCGAGAACCAATTAAAGGGTGAAAAAAAGAAATACGAGCGCGAACGACCACGATGGACCGGGAGTCAAGTTAAAAAGAATTTATCCTTATTTTCCAACGACACATACGCATCCACGTTATAATCCGCAAACGTGATTCCTCAGGAAGGTCACGTGACATGTTTCAATGTCGATATTGGTCTGAATTCTTGGGCCTAATTTCACCGGTATATTTCATACATGGTTAAAGTGGGTTAAAGTGGGGTGTGATATCATTTTTTTCGTTGGGTTTTTGACATTCTCTATCGAAGTTGAGTGGAAAAAATGCGCGCAAAGAGGCCCGTCTCGGCCGTCTAATGGAATAATAAGAGGCCCGCTGACTCTCTCGGTATTCCGTCGGTGTAATACATTGGAAACTGTTGGCACGCCGTGGGCGCTAATTGAACGATTAGCCCCGACCGACGTGGAAAACGTGAATGGAAATTGGATAGACGTCGCCGTGGAGTAATACGTCGATGTCGTCGAAGAGCCCGTCATACGTGGGATTTTGGCAGGCAAGGGGTAGTACACAGCAACGTCCCAGCCTCGGGACATTAATTACTCCGTCTCCGGCGCACCCTTAATCTCGGATTAAGTAATCCACGGCTTATATAATCTCTGCCGAGCCTGCCGAACCATCCGGCCGAGAGGAGTCCGATATTCCCCGCGAGAGAATTTTCAGCGGCCACGACAATATCATGGTGACACGTACATTCCTGACAGAAGGCCAACGGATCAAACAAATTTATTATTATTACGCCTTTATTGCGTCAGCAGGTAATACACAAGTGAAGAAACATTATGTGATAGAGATTATTATGCGACTGACGCAAGGGCGAGTTACTCCGCTGTATTATCTACTCCACTATATTAAGGTAAAATCGTAAATATTGCAATGCCAGTCGGTAGGTTTACGGAACTGAATTCCTCCGAGGGGTCAACGTTCATCGTATTAATCCCAGTTCAATTTCTTGACAATTACGTATACACATGTGTGTATCCCCGATATGTGTATCGAATGTCACGGCATTTTAGTGGCTTCCTGGGGTAGAAGTTTGATCGATCAACCGATCAACGACTTCGTGAGGCAATTCTCGCGATCGCACCGGGATTCCGTTTTCACTCGCGTGAAAACAGATCGTCGACCGTGAGCCAATGGGAAACAATGCACGCGTGTTACTGGCCGTGCGGCTTAAAATGTTTTATACTCGGGCCAGATTGGAGGGAGATAAAAGCCCTTTTGTTTCGATTTTAGCGTTAGCCGTTGGTACGAAGGACGAGGAGTGGGAGGACGGGGGAGGGGGGGAATAAATTCCCTCGAGTACCGCGATCGGCTGTTGCATACCGCGGTTTCGGCCGGTGCATATATGCACCTGCGTAG
Organism: Hedychridium roseum; assembly: GCA_963989215.1. NCBI lineage: Eukaryota > Metazoa > Arthropoda > Insecta > Hymenoptera > Chrysididae > Hedychridium > Hedychridium roseum. The sequence goes on along the minus strand of OZ022306.1, from coordinate 5,005,201 downwards.
GCCTGGGTATGCCGCTGCGACGAGCATCATCGGACGACCGTCGTTATCGACGTTAAACGCGAAAGCTCGGTTAACAAGACACGATTACAATTGATACATTGCTAAGGGAATTGAGTTATCGGAAGGCCCATTAGCCCGTGCGCGCGCCAGCGCAGGTTAATACATCTCCGAGTGAATTGTGACTCAATTCCACGCGATTTCGCGTGGCCCGCAACGGCTAGATTGCCGTTCTTTTACGCGGGAAGGCGGGGGGAAGGGGGTCAACCCAGTGACACTGCGTCGCCTCGTTCCCCGTACGAAAAAAAACGACGGTCGTCCTCCTCGAACGAAGCAACGAGCGGGAAAACGCCCATGGGGCATGGCAAAAAGTGGACAGACTTTAAAGTAGACCTTACTAAGGCAACGGCAAAAAGCAGCTAAGGAAACCTTAATTATGTCACGTTTTAATACAATTCAATAAGGGCCGCGTAAAGAAATGCAAATTCAGGTCGACTCAATAGGGGTGGAAATTTTATAAACATTTTATCTCTTCCGTGTAAGGTTTCGTAAGCAAGAAGTATCATTGTAAAATACACATGAGAAATATGTAGAAACATTTACGAGAAGATAACTAGTTTTACTTGTTTGCCCTAGATTTTTCGTGTATCTCATTTCCCTTCTTTGTGTATTACGCTTGCGAAACGTTATAGTTAACCTTAGGTATAAGCTATTTATAACTTTAAGTGCGTGACCAATATATTTAAATTTAAAGGAGGGGGTTTTAATAGGGTCAAGTTGGCACGCATAATGGAAGGAAAGTTTAGTCTGTAAATCCATGAATTTTCGGATAAAATTTTGATTGTTTCGGTGATGCGCAAAAGTTTAACGTAATACGCCACGCGTGTGTACTAGATAATGGGCAAAAAGGTAAAATGTGAGGCTGAAGTTCAGCTGTAACATTCGGATAGAAGTTCGAAATTTAGTTCTATGAATTCTGTTTGATATAATTTACAGGATTTCACGGTATTTCCGCAAACTGAATTGGCACATTGCACAAAAGTCTAACTACCCGGATTTAATTGTTATAATTCCGGATGCAGCAAACACGGAATTTAGATTTAATTTAGATGAGTTAGCTGCATTAATAGGGATTAATAACAAACAAAGCGGACAAAGGGAATACCGTAATTCAATTAAAAAATGTAAAAGCCAAATGTTTATTTATATGGACTGTATAACGGTCAAAAGTATTCCATTGTACATATTGCTCGGAGTTTTTAGTACTTTTATCTCGTAAAACCGAGTTCGAACGTGCTACTTTTATGAGCTTTATCTCGCGAATCAGAACATACCGGCCAGGTGGAACCCGTTGGTTTGTTTTCGGCTTGATAAAAATCACGCACGGGAATTTATCCGACTTCGGAGTATCGATAGTTAACCCTTACACCGTGTGACACACCACTTTTTACGATCCCCAGTGCACCCGACGAATTCTCCGCGCTTTTCTAATCGCTTCGTAAATGAATACCTTCAAACCGCCCCGACATTATTACAAAATTTCCAGCACGACAGGAAAAACCTTCTTAGTTACTTCAAAGTCCATTTTTCATGCTTGATAATGCATTCGCGGAACTGAAATGCAAGCCGAGACTTATCTCCGACAAACGCTGCGAGTGTAAAAAAACCGCGACACGATTCGTTCTTAAGTGGAAAAGTCTAAAGATATCAGCGACAAGAGCAGCAAGATACCGTGGTCACTCAATTAATAACGCCGAGGCGAGGAGTGAAAGAAATTCCTTGCGGAAGACTGTTACGGAGATATACAACGTTGGGTTTATGCGGGGAAAAATCGTAAAGCTTATATCACGCAAGATTCCGTCGTATCGAGCGGCCTTCCTCTCGTTGATGTTTTATCGAAAATACCGAAGAATGGGGCTTATACTCGTGGACGACGGCTCTGTATCGCTCGTGAAATTCCGGTGCTCGGCTACGTGGCCATTTCTCCTTCGTGATCTGCGTATTACGTGTCCTGCGGGGGTATTTCCGTGCCGTTCAACGAGGCCCGATGCGAAGGGTTCTCACGGCCGACTTTGGCCCGATATTAGGGATCGATATAGTGCATTAGGGCCGCGTTGGCCGAATTTCGCCGGCCGACAACGTCAGCCGGATGAGAATCTTCCAGGGTACGAGCACAATAACGCAGCCAATATACGCATCACCCTGGCGCAGGGGACAGGACCATATAAATCCGTAATTTCTCACCCACCGATGTACGTCAACACGAGAAAATTCAGACACCAAATCCTAATTAGTAGTCGACGTGTAGAATGGACAGATAAGCTGAGAAAAGCTAAAGTTGTACTACTCGTTTTTAATTCTAATTTACGTGAATTTCATTTCATTCATTAAACGGGAAAAACTATTTAGAGAGTTGTAATATGATGCAAAGAACAATGTAAATAAAGTAAATACAAGATCTTGAATTGTAAATGTTGATGTACAATAAGGAATAATGATAAAATGTATCAGAAATTGAAAGAGTAGGAAAGTAAGATACAAAATAGTAATACACGGTTCTTAGTTTGATTACATCCTTCAATTCTGATTACTATTGTTCATTTTACAAGAAAATAAAATTAGCTAAATTATTCATTGTTTGGTATTACTTATATTAGATGACGTAAAAAATATTCAACGGAATAGTGTCGCTGGTACTGGATATTATTTTACAATTATCGAACGGAAGTACAAGTTTCTAAACTTCTGTATAATTAATTACGCATTATTACCTGCAGAAAAGGGAGAAAGGGTTAAATCCTCATTGTGGACGTTGAATGAAAAGGCCCTTATCGAAGTTTCTTTCCTTCGTTACAGTTAAGTAAGGGGATAAATCATCCTGGCTTGGCATTCGACACTTTTATTGCAGAAAAATGTTTTCAACGATCCTCTTTGACTTTATTCTCTCAAGGAAATCCTTCCGGCTGCGATGGCATTTCGAGGACTCGCGGAGACAGGAATAAGAAGGGTTTCAGGGGGGGGATGGGGGTGAGGGGAGCGTTGAGTTGAAGTTGGATTTCGAAAGTTTCCCGTCGTCCGTCCGGTATCTTCCGCTCGGGGAAACTCTTGGGTGGAAAAAGCCGATTCCCGGGAAAAACTCGGCGACGACCTCAGCGCGGCAAACAAAAGGCCCACTGCCCATCGGATCCGATTTTTCAGCGGTCAATGTTAATCCGGCCCCGAAGATCGTCGGGGAATTGATCGCACGGTCCCTGGAAATTTTCCGGCAGAGTCCCAGGGAATTATTCCGTGAAGGTGGACCCGCCGGCCATTGAGCAGCGATCTGTTATTAACTCAAACGAATTGCCCATAGCCCCCTGACGCGGTGGGTTTCGTGGAAAGCTGTCGGTAATTGGCCGAGATTGATGGCGGGCCAACCGCCGGCTATTTTGTACAGTCAGATAAATTTAACACGCAGCAACGATAATTTAACAGTTACATGATGCCCGTGCAGATAAATTTGACACGACCAAAAGCAGAATTATACGACGCGAAAGCAATGCCCACAAGGCGAACCGTAGATCGTGTGTATCGCAATGAAAAAGTTCTGTTTTCCGTGAGACATTTTACGAAATTCAATTGGCTGTTCGGATCTTCGATATTCTTTGTACGAATTAATACTCGTTGGCAGGAAATTAATGTCGGGTAAGTGAACTTTAGTCGTAAGAATCTTCGGCACGAGAAGTTAACGTGCTGGGAAATTGACGAATTGGAAATTCAATCACGTGCACTCGGCGAGATTAACGTATCGGCTCGTTACGTCGGACGAATGATTCTATCTACGTCTTGCTGCGAAATCAGATTACGTCAATTTAAGGCCGTCGTAAATTATGGAAGTTTTCTTCCGGGTGACGTATTCCCAGCAGTTGCCCATCGACGGCGATAAATATCATTTTACGCCATGTATATCTGAATTTGATGACGGCCGAGGTGGGAAAAGAATTTTCACCGACTTCACAATCCGCTGAATCCGCGGAAAAACTCCTCGGCTTATTACGATAATCTGCGCGTATATTAAGTGGTGCCGATACAACTTCTAAATCCTACGTAGGAAGTTATCCTATTTCTGTGAGTCCGGCCATTTCCGCATTGCTCGCCGCGATAAGAATTATTCATCTTGGACGGCAAACGGACAAGGGAGATTGCGGAACTCCGGGCCATCAAATCCGCGCTCCTAGAGAGCCAATATAATATCTAGGAAGAAAAATTACAGCTGCCACGGGCTAAACTTATTCCCACTGACAAGAGACGAGAGCTCGACCCTTCGGCCAAATGATATTCTCCCCGTTTGCTCTACGTGTAGGGCCATTTTTTCCATGCACGCCATCGCGTTCGCAAACGAACCTATAAAATGTCAATGCGTCACGATACTCGGAGTTTCTGCGACGTTGTGCCGGAGTGCACCCCGCTCGCCGGCAATTAGTGCATCTGATAAAAGTGCGAGGCGAACGAGCGCCAAAAGTCAACAGCAAGCAGCACCGACGGCCATGTTAAAAGATGACGTGCTCGAAATTTTCCCTCTTGCAATTCCCCATTGTTATATCGGGCTCGATCGCCGTTCGCCGACATTCTGAAACTTTCATCGGGGCATAACGAGTCACGCTTTACTTGCTCGATAGAGCAAACTCGTTTATAGGTCGACGTACAACGAGGGAACCATTGAGCCTTTGCCAGGCAATTCTAATGCACATGCTTACGACTGGATAAATGTATTATCAGCCGGCCTCTGACAGCGTTGTCGTTGCCCACGCGTTGTATTTCACGTTAATTATAATGTAAATGACTGCAATGACAATCCCTAATTTCTCTGTCCACGCATTCGACAAAGAGAACGCTGCTGCCTTATGTAATTCATGTTCAAAACCAAATGAGCCCGTAAATTAACTCGCGGCATTAAATTACTCATTAGCTAGCACATAGCCCGGCGTTACTGTATTGTTCGTTATTGGGCTTTATTACTTTTCAACTCGCGGTAGGTGATTGTTCGTGCGAAAATGTCCAAGTATTTCCCGTTTCATTAATATTAATGTCGTACTTTGATACACAATAACAAGTTACACAAGAACAAAGACATTTTAAACGATAATTACATAAATTCCTTCTCTTTTTCGTGTAGTAATATTTTAAAGTTTGAAAAGCTTGTTGATGATAGTTAATTATTTTTCTTACAAAGGTACTGTATTATTCAGGTAGTTGATTTCACGGGATAGAATAGTGTAAGGGTTTTAGTAACTACTCGTCATCTATCATAATCGTTTTACTGTTTACGTACATTCCATCACGGGGGAAATTAATGCATGGAATGCGATTTATCTGCGGTGTATTTTGCACGGCAAAAGCGTTAACGAAATACCCGTTGTTGATTAAAATGTCCATCGGTCACCGCCGACAATGCACTAACTACCATCCACATACTTATTGGTTAATTATCATCGATTTAATGCACCCTGTAATCCGGCACACCTGGCTTTAAATAACGATAACCGATGTGTACACACTAATCCATGAAACTTTCGAAATTTTCAATAGTACGTGATTATTCAGGAAATCCGATTATTCATTATGCATTCAATACTTTTCCTTCACTCCTTCCATAACGATTTCAATAAAGATTTTTCCATATTACCTGACTTTGTCTGGATTTGAATAAACATTTGTTGCTTGTTTTTAACTTTAACCTTTGCTTGAGATCGCAACATATGAGAACGTAATTTTTCTCTCTGTATTAATTAGGGAAACATCGGCCCGTGGGGAGATAATTCTTTCGATAAGAACAGCTGGCACGGATTTCACGTAATTGTAGCGTTGCAGGGTGTAACGCATTGCCACATTGTTCTCTTGGTCGTTTCAGACGACGCGTAATTCAGCAGACGTTATACCCGCCCACACGTTAGAACGCGACAATTGTACAATTCACGAAAGCAGTGCAATAGCAGGCGGCAAATGGGGAAAGAATATCCGAAGTAAATTAACCACGTTCGAATGAGAAACTGAAACGTACACGTTCGTAACAGGATGGATTTATTAGGAAAACTTCACGTAACGAGATCCGAACTCGAAGTGTTCTTTGAAAAAAGGATCGATCTTTGTTCGAAACAAATGGAAATGGAATAAAGTCAGTTTCGAAAATACGGAGAATGGTTTTCCGCTTGAAAAAGATTCTATTAACCGCGGAAACGAGTTTGGAAAATCACGAGCTCACGATTCATGGGGATAGCTGGGCCACCAGAAGTTCACCGAATAAATTCAGAGCGCGATTGTCAGCTCGCGTGAATTATTTCATGGCCATTGTCTTTGCCACGATTTTCAATGGACCTGTGCGATTCGCAAGCATTGCCGAGCACTCAGTTAATTCGCCGTGCTTTTTCGCACGCGTCGAAATCACGAGGAGACGAAAATTCGGGCCTTCGTATCAATGATTTTTCGCGGATTTGCAAACAGAAGCGAGAAAATTTCGTTGCCGCTGGCTGACAGTTCGGTTCTGTGTTACTCGGTAGATGACTAATTACCGGCAAGGCTAAATTGTACTGAACGTTACAACGTTGTTGCCGTCCAGTCGGCGGTAGCCACTTGATATACGTTAAACGAGATTGATCGATTTCACTGTACCTAGCGCGGCTAGTCTGTTTACACGGCGTAATCTATTCCTGGCCGTAGAATAATCCCTCAAGTAGCCGATTATAATCACGGTCAAACTAAAACACGTGCCGTCCGTAAGATTGCCTTGATTTCGACTAGTTAGTACCCATCTGAAATTCCGACTAACGAGAAAGTCAAAACAGTGGCAGATACCTTTACTCAAGTAATTCCTATCTTCGAGAAAACAACGTTCTACCTCTAGCAATTTTGTTATAAACGCAATTATATTTCCTGTACTCAACCTTTTGTTATAATATTCTTCCGTACGTTCAATTTTAATAGCCCATTATTTCTTCCTTAGGTTTCATTTACTTTAAAAATTGCTTGTGTCGTTTTAAAAGCTTGTTGACACGAATATTTCTTACGAGTGACAATGAAACGTTCTTTCTCATAGAAAATTCAGATATGCAGATCGATGGTATTTCCTATGCATACATGCAACTTGATCGACATTATTACAAATTGTCTCCCTGTGACCGAAAATCGCTTTACTTATCGACGTCCACGTGTTGCTCTTTTATACGCGCGTGAAATATAACGTGCCGCATGGTCCGGACGTTTTCCGAGCTGGCTATTCGGTATTATCGAACTTCGAAGGTTCTCATGATCGCTCAGTCTTGACCCTTTCCAGTTTGAAACACGTGACAGGCAAAACCAAAGGCAAAATTGGTCGTTCACGTTGTTCGACAGAATTGCGAAAATTTTAACGTGAAAAAAATGGCGTCCATTTGAAACGCAGAAAATCTTGGTTTACGTAATTCGGGGAAACGCGCTCACGGTTTTCTCATTTCCTTTATTTTGCACTGTGGGCGTTGCGTAAATGTTAATTCGACGACACCGACGACACGGTGAAAAATGAATAGCCTGTTTTTGTCGAAAGCGTAATTGCGGAAGTTTGCCTGTTGCGTGTCAAACGTCGGTAGCGTAGAAAGCCAAGTTCAAACGATTGTTCGGAGAAGAACGGTAGTTTGTTAACCCCCGCACCTCACTCCGTGTTTTCTCTTTCTCGCTGGCGATTATAATACGAGACGACACGATGGAGCAACGCTGAAGTTGAGCGGAATTATAGTTTACCGCGAGAATACGTTTTTCATAAGCATATCGCTTGGCAAGGAAGTGTTTCATGATTTTAGTTTCACGAAAATATATCGTTCCGTCCTGTGGAAATGTTAATTTAATGAAACATTGTTCAAGGCATTACGGCGCATGCGGTTAATTGCTAATATACGTAGGTTATCTAACTTCCTTCCCTTCAGCCTCGTTTTTCCCCATTTTCCTGCGCTATCTTCACTTTCTGTTTACCGAAAATGGATGTATTCGCTGGCTTCAGTCTCGCACGACATACTGCAATTAAGTTTCTCGACGATCTTGCACAATGCATACAACTACACGCGAACGCCATGACCCACGTAAAAGGGACTAGAATTTTCCAATATTCCGCCTTCGGTTTTCTCTTTTGCTTCGATAATCGATCACCGGTTTTACATGAATATTTTACGATTCAACGATTTACGTATAGCCTGCTTTGTAAATTGCGACAGCCTGTTTACGCACCATGTTTACCTAACAATCAGCATATCTACTCCCGCGATAAATCAGTTCACTGTCGTCTATAAATACACTGAATCTCTAATCTCCATTTTATGAAGTGCTTGCGTTTTATTCATTTACATTAAAACAGCTTATCTATCATTAATTTTCAAACATTTGCAATACATATAATTTTCCTTCATGACACACACATACACCCACAAATGTTCTGCAGTTCTGAGTAAGAATGTTTAGAATGTAGTAAAAATGTAAGAAATGTTCTGAGTAAGATGATGCAATTTTCTCCATAAATTGTCGGCAAACTTGACAATATCGTTGTACTGTTTTTTTCTACAAATGTTTTGCATCGTCTGTTCTTGGAGAATACTACGTAGTAAAGAACGGTGAATATTCTGGCGATTTATGTATGCACGGGGGTACATTTTTTCGTTTTTTAATACCGCGAGGATAAGCTTTAGATGTTTTTCCTTCGCTGTCGACCGACACCAGCAGGATGGAAGTTTTATCCCGCGCGCAGGGGCAAAAGGGCTTAATGGAGCAATCGTAAATATTCATGGGGAGAACTAAACGCTTGCTAAAAAAAAAGTATTACTGCCTCTGAAATAACCGTGACAAAAAGTCGGATTAATAAGTCCGCCAAACTGTTCGGCATTCAAGGTCCCTTATTTTCGCACGTACGAAATTACGCAGCTTTTTTTTCGGTCGTTAAGCGATGCCTCATTTATCGAGAAAACGTATTTTTCGTGAAAAAGTTGCGAAAATTGTTCAATCGTGTAGGAAAGTTTCGCCCGTAATTCGTGGAATTCGATAGAATTATTGCTTGTGCGCCGGAGGAATGATTAACGTCGAAATATTGAAATGGCGACCAGACGATACGTTAGGTGGTTCAACGTGTTTCTCGCTCTTTGAGGCTTTTCACTCGGCGGGAAATGGAAATGAAAAGAAAACGCAAGTGGGCTTAATGCTCTCCACTTGTGCGTAGAAGAGGAACGCTCTTTCAGCCTCCGTCGATTTCCTCCATTTCCCGAAATTTTCAGCGGTTCTGTCGCACCTTTCGCACGGTTCTTCACTCTCGCCAGCTTTATCGAGCATTCACGAGTGGCCTGCCGGGGAATTCCTTACAAGGTACTCTAAATGCGACATTGATAGAACTCCCCTAGGTAAATAAACATGAGACTTAAGTCTTGGAATTTAAATTCAGCGAAAATCACAGCAGCCTGGAAAACCGTGCCGAGCAGAGCAACGAACGATTCCGTTATTTCTACTTCTAATCGTCTAGGTAATTTACGCACGGGAAATTAACGAGACTGGGAATCAATAAAAATTCAATCAATATCCTTCCGGCGCGGAATCCATTTCCTCGTTCGCGGGAATCCCGCTATTTCTTACGAGGATCATTTGTCTGGCTTCAAATGGTGCTTGCCTGGCATCAACACCGTCCAGACGGAAATAACTCGGCACGATGCAAGATGCGTTGATCGGCCTAATTCGCCGGAATGACATTCGTGACATTGCGGCAATGGCCTTTATACATCATTCTTGCTTCTAATTGAGTCGCGCCGGGGAACTGATAGCCTCTAATCGTCATTTATGTTCGTCCAAGCAGGAATGTCCCCCACGACTCTGTATTACGCGGACATATCTGACGACTGCTCATTTCCGGCAACGGAAAATCATTGGCCCGAGTCCTCGGATTTTCTCCGATAAACTTCTGTCATGTTTATTAAACATCCTCGAAATGACAATGGCGCGATTTCACGTCTCCCCGCGATACGATAACGTTTTGCTTCCCGTTCGCTGATAATGCCGAGCCATTGTTCCGATCGAATCGAAATCTCGCCACGTTTTTACTCTCGAAGGAATGCCCACGATACTAATATCGGCCAAGCGTAAATGCAAACACGAAACATAAGTCATGAGCAACGAAACAAAAATCGAACGATTAATGTAACCATCGTTCTGCCTCCATTATCGACGCAAAATACACTTTTTTTCCACGTAACCTCGTTATAGCTGCATCTCAATTAAATCAGTGAATTTTTACTTCTAAAGGATTTTGTTAACGAACGTCACGTCAGATCAAAAGAACGGCTCATCGTAAATTACGCGATTGACGATCGGTAAAATGATCTACGTTACATATTTCCCGAAAAGTTCATATCATTCAAGGATCATTGTCACAAATGGACAAACGCGATGTTTCGTACAAAAAGCAATTTCGGGTTTATACAATAAATATAATAGTATTTATTTTCGTGCAATGAATATAATAGTCTTTATTTTCGTGCAATGAATATAATAGTCTTTATTTCCGTTTGTACGGAAGATAAAGGTACGCTTATACCGAACCTCAAAGCGGTTATTTCGACGATAATGCCTCATTCACGCGTTCATAATAATCTCCGGGACAGGGCGATACCTAATTTCGTTATTGGATGCAAACAAGCGCGGGCGCAATTTCGGGGTAGCAGGGGGGAGGGGGAGAGGGGTGTTCATCAACGTGGGGCATTATGTTCAATTCACCTGTTCGCAGGGCCTAATACACGTTGTATTACGGTCTGCACGAAAAATTATTGTATTAAGGGATCCGCAAAAGGAATTTCAATCATCATTTGTTAACAAATATAATGATCAGTGTATTGGACGTCACTAATTATTGCTGATAAAACGATGATTACTTACAGGTGTTATGTTTTGTGATTTAAATAATATTGGCGAACAACAGCGTAATAATTTTGAACATCCTATAGTATTGAAAAAAATACTGCGTCAAGGAATAGCTAGGAGAGAATTTTTCTTGAATTCTACCGCAGCAGTACTTTTTGTGATTTCGATAATATCAGTAAGGAACGTAATAATTTTGAAAATTCTAGGTACACCGAATGATAAATGAAAGGACTACGGGTATTCCCCGTTGAAACGTTTATTCATCCTGCGTGTAAATATTTATACCGAGGCACGAAACAAACTTGCCGGGTAAGCCTGCTGGGGCGTTTGAAGTGGCGGACTTTTTATCGTAATAACATCTTGCAATGAGAAACAAATTATACAGCTTTTCAGGAAGGTACATTCGCGTGATACAAACTGAAAACTCGTGCGAACAACAACTGAGAAAGTTTGCATTTAGTTTATGAATAACCCATTTCGCCGGGCGCGAGTTTAAAGTTTTATCACAGCCGCGTTGGCAGCATTTAAAAAAAAGCAAGATGATGACTTCCTCGAGCACGAAGTTATTAACGCCCAGTGTTCCCGTGATTCCGTAATTTTTGAATACAACCAGACGTGTTCGTGAATCGTGCGCAGCTTTTGCGGACTCGTACGTAATCCCCTGAGACAATTTTCACGGCGCTTTGTTCTAAGGCCATCAAAAATAACACATCTTGTTCCGGACCAGGCGAAACTTTGCACTTTACTCGCCCGATGCCCCGAGCAGTTGTCCATTCCGAAGTTCCCTGTGCATTCGTGAATCCAGCAGGAATTTATCGGCGACCATTGCAATCACTTACCGAATTTTCATGTAACCCACTTCGTCGCGAGTTATTTCATCTGAGGGCATTACCTTAAAATACTTCATTGTCGTTGTATCAACGTCCCCCTCCCCCCCAAGCGGGGTGGGGGCGGGGCTAGGAGACGTTGAAAGTTTCTCCCGCGGAATTATTAAATGTCCGTCCATCGAGAGGCAAATCCCATTATACGTAAATCCGATAAACTTTTATTCGCACGGCAGAAAAGTTCCTTCGAGTCGATAAAAACGCCTTTGTGCGGCAGGGATTTTTTAACGTCGCCCAAGAAAAATTCCCTAAGAGGATTTCGCCGGGGCTTTACGTAAGGAATAATACTTCGTGCTACTCCCCGCGAGACAATTTTCATCGGCACGTTGGCGAGAACTTTAATTGCCCGTGTTTTTCCATCGATATTCAGCGTTATGGGCCCTCGAGAAGTACGAATGCCGGGAAGATTATCGAGTCCTCTCAGTTTCAACTTTCCGCGTAATCTATTGATTAAACGTCCCATAACACGCGGCTCTTTTTTTCCCCATATGCAACGCGAATGCCGGGCATTAATCATCGCACGTATTGCGCGCAATATGGACGTGAGAATTTTTCATTGGGCCAACATTTCTCTATCGCCTCATCCGCGCTAAATGATACTTTTTCATTAACCCGGTGAAATTTAATGAAACGAGAGCACGGTAAAGGGAACGCGGGAAAAAGATATTTCGCAAAACGCTCACGCTAAACGTTTCAGGTGTTACAACGAGCAGTGCCTCGATGAGAATCTTTATTAGCAATCTTCCTGTAATTTAGAACAATGATTTTTAATGGCTCATCGTACGGGAAATTGATAAACCCCTGTGTTTTCGGTCGATCTAAAACTCTACTGGGCAAAATGTGAAATATGACACTGCATGAATTACCACTGCAAGCTAAATACTAGCATCGCCTGATTATCCACTGGCTGTTGTTAATTATTAATCATTCGTACGTGCGAAAAGCGGTGAAATCGATTCTACGTTCACGGTCAACTAATAATATGAATATTTCAGTACGCTTCGGCTTCGTGCGATCGTATAACTGCGAGTTTCATTGGCCTACAGTGGGGATAGCAGGTTAAATTTCAACGACACTCCGGGGACATTTCAGTCGAACGATGTGGGCCAGTCACTTTGCGTCGTTTGATATTGGTAAGACAGGAAATAGGGAAGCTGGCGAAATTCCAGTGGAACTTAAGTAAAGCTTCGTCATGTGTTTCGCCTGTCTTGCTGATTCTCTGGACGAAATTTGCCCGACTCGTAAACCTTCACGGGTTTTCTATCAGACCGTGAACTTTGCACGCGCTGAACAGTATTCCTTAATGCTCGACGGTATCAAGGAGACCGGGCAAATGTGTTGTATTTTACAGGGAAAATGACGTTGTAGGGGATCGTTGGAAGTTCGCACCGATAATCAAACGAAAATGGTTCACTCTATCTCCCGGCGCGCTTACGAATATCCTTGCCGGCAATCAAATTTAACGTCTCCCCGAGGGCAAAACCGTTTTGTCAGTCGCGAGCATTGGAATCCTTACGGGAGCTCAGAATCGAATGCTAACTACACAAGAAACGTCATTTTTATGCTAAATCGATGTGCCATTGCAACGGTTATTACCGAGTTGTTAGGAATACAATTCAGGTTTCACCGGTTCGCATTTCGATACTATTATAGTTTACGTCTCAACGAAGATTTATTCATTGTCATTGTATTCATTCTAAAAATTAAGGACTTTTACACAGGGAAGTGAAGTGTAGCAATTGTAATTATCTTTACAGAATTATCTGTAGTACCATGTTATTTCACTTTTTCCTTCATTTCTTTAACGCCTTTTTCTCCAGATTTTTCTTTTGCATGGATTCTAAAATATCTGTAAATTGCATGCGTATATCATTGATTGCGCGGGCCAATTGGATTTAAGCTCGCCTGAGCATTGCGTGCCTGGCGAGCCGCGATGACTGGTAATGCACGGAGTTTCGCCTGGAAATTCCGCCGTCTTGGAAGTTGTGCGGATGTAACGTTAACACGCTTCACCGAAGACGCGCGAACTCGCGGCGAAAACTTGGTGAAACATCGCTGGAAATCAGTGGCCCGATAAATCACAATAAAGCCGGAAAGTCCGCGAGAAGAAAGCTCCGAGATATTGCTCGGCTGTCTAACATTTGAGAAAAAATCGTAATGAATGGATTCGTCCGGGAACCGTAGGGAAATTAGACCTTACTCGTTTCCATAAGTTTCATCTTGCTTTTCACATCGTCCTGTATTATCGTGTAGACGCAGGTACGTCCGTGGGAATCACGTATTGAATAACAGTTGATTATTACCGACGGAGCTTAGGCCGTAACAACTAAGTGATAATGAGACGTTGCCGATAACGTTCTCTAATAGCAAGGATAATGGGTTTTGACATTCACGACTAACATCATCCTCGGTATTAAACAACGGGACAGGTTTTTGCGCTTTCCGTCGATTACGGTGCACGTATAATTGATGAATATTACGGCTATGAATGGACGTTACGGCATGCTTAAAGGACGAATCGTCACCGGCGAATGATGTTACGCGTCGATTACAAGCCGGAGTTATTGTGAGATATCGAGGACGGACGGTTGCAGCCATCAATAAACCGTTTAAAGTGTCATTACGCATTGTTAAACGGCAACATCGTCGAATCGATCGCGCAGCGACAGGACGGCGCTGGGTTCGAGGGGAAAGGTACAGAGACCGGGGGGGGAGAAAAAAAGGGCGGCGTGGGAAAAGGCCGAGGAACGGAAACAACGGGAGGAACTGAAAGAAACAACGTAAAGCACGGCCCGTATTGTACCACTTAGCTCTATTTGTAGACAGCTCGTGCGTTCTGCCGTCAGCACTTTGCGATATGAAAGTTTTTCTACGGCCGGGGATCTGTACCGTGCTTTTATTACCGCCTCTTCAAACGATTCTAAGATGGAACCATTTGCCGGCGCGCGGATTTCACGGTGAAAGGTGAGCCTTGGAAGCGTCACCAATCAGCGCGTATGATGTCTAATCGATTGCCCCGGCGCCAATAAGACCGCCCGGTGAAAACGGAAAAAGCCCATGTCGTTAAGACGATTAAGATCGGCGATATCCGTTGACGCGAACGACTCGTAACGATCCGACGATTCGTTACGATCCTCGAGATTGCAGCCACGGGCACCGACGGATAAAGGAATTCCGAGAAACGAAAGCAATTCATTAACCGCGAACCATTCATTCTGTCTGACGAAAAAATGTGTAATAAGCAGTGAAGGAATTAATACGACACAGTCGAAGAAATTGAAAGACTACCGGGGGATACTGTGAAAAATTTCGGATGACGCTGTACTGTCTTATTTATTCCATCAAAATGTCATCATCAATTACAATGAAACGAAAAATGTATACATATACATACTCCCGTTATTAAAATTTGTTTTGAATACACTATTATTTACAAGCTTATATATATACACATATATTTCTACATTTTTATATTTCCACATTATTTTTATATTTTTGTATGTATATACACATATATTTTTTTTCACCTAAGTGGCAACACAAAATCAACGACTTCTCAGGTTTACAGAAATGTACAGTATTAACGGTATATTCCTTATTTATACACTATTATCCCCCTGTTTTTTCGCGCTTGTATTTCGTGTAGGAAGTAACAGGAAGCACTACAGGCGGTATCAACGTAACACATTAGTTACACGTCAGCCGAGGCACGCTCGAGTGAGAGATCCCGGTGAATGACGGTCTCAGGAGAATCGGCCACTCGTGGCTTTGGTTTTTGCCGGGCCGAGGAAAGAATGGTCCGTCACGACGATAGCACCGAGGAGGAGATATAAATCCGGCCGGCCGGCGCGATTGTATTAAACTGACGGAATTGATGTGAGCCTACGTCGCTGACCGAGCGGCCAATCAGAAGTCAAAGATGAGACATTTTTGCGGGGATCCATCACCCTAGCCGTCACGGGTTTCCCGGAAAGCAAAGAGAGAAGGGGAGGGGGGTGTTTCCCATCCGAGACCCTAACACGCCTCCCCCTCACTCCTCTCACTCCTCCGGACTACGTTCGGGCTTGCGGCACCCTTTATCATCTCTCGCCACGATTCTTCATCACTCGCGGCCGACTTGTTGTAGGCCAACGATAAAAAGTGATACCGACGTGAAACAAACGGACTCCATTATTTCACCATTACCGGGCGAATACTGTGCGTGATTCTTGACGCGCGTATGCCAAAATGGGAAAAACGAATTTCCCTCGTTCATTATTCGCAAACTATTGACGGAGGAAAGAGCGACGTTCGGTATTTTCGTTCATCTTCCTTCGCGGCTAGTGCTGAGAGCAAAACTCAGCCGGTCGGTTTTTAATTGCTCTTAAGGGGAATTCAGTAACTGGCTGACGCTATTCTAGCGGTGATTTAACGGCCAGTGAATGAATAGTAGATATTCTGAGGGAGAAAGTTATCTGCCGGTCAGGCAGACGGGGAGGAAATTCACGTTCAACCTCGTCGTCTTCAGTTTCCTCGAATTCTAAGGGGGCTCTTTGTCATCACTTGACACCGGGCTTCTTAATCAGCGGGTGCGATCAATGCCGCGATAAAGAAGTGCGGGGAAAATGCCAGAGATATACGAGCCCCCGGCGTACGTAATGCGCCACTGCGCCTGACATCTTTTTATTTACGCCCTATCGAATTCCACGCCGTAATCAACCGCACGTCGCAAGGAAAACGAAACTCGTGCAAATCTCACAAGTTAATAACGACAACGATATCACGAATTTTTTTTTCTTAATTACAAGTCAAAACCTGTACATTGAAGTCTTTCGTGATACAAATGATTTTACATGATGAGTATTCAAATATCGTTAAATATTAGTTGCACTTTGATGCGCCATTTCAATGCTACACTCGTAAAATCTCATCAACGACAATTGTGATAATGTTAAATCATTAACAGCATTAACTACTCGTATCACGATCTTTTTTTGTTAATTAGAAGTCAAAACCTGTACATATATGTTTTTCGTGAAACAAATGACTTTACATAATGAGTGCTCAAATATCGTCAAATATTAGTTGAACTTTAATGCACCATTTATTTATTCGTAAAATCTTATCAACGACAATTGTGATAATGTTAAATTATTAACAATACTGACTACTCGGTGAGTGTTAAAAAAATGTAATAATGAAAGACGGGATACGAAAATAATGAAAAGTTTTAACGTACGTACTAACGAATACGAGCACGCTAGGGGAAAGTGTCGGTCTGATCATAGCTGACCTGTTCTCCTTCCCTTTCTGTTTTCGCGTTGGGAATCCAAACTGCGCGGGGTGGGGGAACGTGTCGGTGAAAAGGCAAGAGCGTGTATGACACGGTATGAGTTCTTCACGGTCGATGACGTAAACAAGCAGACGCTGAAGTGACCGTATCAATGGAATATCGGGGCCGCGGTGGTCGGATAAAAGCTCGAACGTTCCGTGAAAAGAGGAGGAGGGGAGGGGGGGGGTGGAGGTGGCGAGAGGAAAAGGGCCGCACGGTGGTATTCGGAATTCTTGGCAATCGATCATTGTTCTTTACTCGGGGGAAATAGACCGCTGAATATTCCGGCGCAATGGCGGGGGGAAGGGAAACAGGCCGGAACGATACTAACTAATAACCCGCTGCCATAAGTTATGTGCTATCACGACGTTTAGCGCGCGGTCAGTTCACGAAGTTCATGCTGGCCCGGGCCCGAAAGAAATCTCTCGCTCTTCGCACGAGGGTCCAAGGGGTTTCGCCCTTGATGACCGGCGAAAATTCACGAGTCATTTGCCGTTAAAGAGAATGTGCATGCGCGTAATGTCATTCTCACAATGGAACGGCGATAAGACGAAATTGTAAATTCCCGGCGCATTTCATGAATAGTAACCGGCTTTTTATGCACGAACAACATACTCCACGTGTCCGCAGTGTAAATATTATACAGTAATTTCCATTGAGATTGAATGAACTAAGCAAAACATTTGCTATTATTACAGTCGACTCGCACGCAATTCGACGCGAATTCTTTAATTGCGCGGCATTTAAATGCGGCGTTCTTCAATTTGCGCTAGAAAAATAACGTACTGTTTATAAGGACGAAGGTCACCTTGCCATCTTGTTGCTCCCTGGCCTAAAAAAATATTATCTACGCGAAAAAACCTTCCATGGACTTGACAACCTTTCACGATCGCGCGACATTTATTTCCAAAACTTCCGGTTCGACGCATTGTCAAAAATATCGGAGGTGAAAACGTTAGGCGAGCCACCCTACATGCATGGCTGTACATACGTCATTCCGAATTTTGAAAGGCCCGTCGTGTTTTTTTCTTTCCCTTTGAAAGTAGTACTTCACGTCTGACAAAAATCGCCTGTAGACAGGCTTCGTAAAAATATGATCTCCCTGAATCTTTTCATTAAACCGTACAAATGAATCTACAGTTTTTAAGACAAACCACATTTCACTGCAAAACATTTGAATATAGAAATATTCAATCACGATGCAATAGGTATCCTTAATTTAACGTAGATTTTGTTATTCTTGAAACGTTGAAACTGTATTTCCTTTCATTAGCCCAGGTTAAATCGAATAAAGGTACGTGAAAATCGTTCCGTATATTTATCATATTGCGCGGTTGATATCAGCGCGCATAAATCGTTAGCGGAAATGAAGTTGTCCGTTAGCTTTGAATTTTCGCCGGCGAGAAGCGTAGGAAGTGAAAAGAAAAGCAAGTATCAGCGGGCCGAGTTTCCGTCTGGTCGGACATTTTCCCCGGGCGAAATTGATACGGATGATTTTTGTAAAAATACTCGTGCGGTAAGAATGTTCCGTCGAACGTGGCTTTCTTAAATAAATGTCGGCAAGATCGAGCAGGCGTTCCATCACCTGTGAAGTAACTTATTTTCATTGGAGACATCCGTTACGGGTGTTATCGCTCGAGGGAAACGGACATGTAGATAATGAGCAACTGATGGAGCGAAAACGTCTTTCTCCTACAGTCAATACCAACACACTAATTTACGTAGCCCGTACATAAGTAATGACTTGTTTTAACTAGCCAAATGGCAAGCTTGCCGACATACTTGAGTAAATATTTATTTGCAATGCAATATAAAGTAACAGAAAGCAATTAAATGAATATACAATACGTCATGTATTACTTTCCTCGTTTTTTACGATTTTTTGATGATACACTTGTTATTACGTGATTAAAGTATTAATTAATTGGACCAACTCTTCCTCTCTCTGTGCAGTGAGATTATTTTCTGTAAATGGTGTATGTACTTTCTTCCGTTTGACAAGGTCCGCAGATATCCGTTCCCTGGCTTCTGTATATTTTATTCGAAAGCCGGAAAATCAATGGGACCACTCGCGCTCAGACTTGCAGGGGAATTAGAGGCAAAGGTAGGAAGACAGCTGTAGTGTTTCAATTACATTCCCCGGCATTCTCTTAGCTCGGGTACTCGGCAAACAAGAATATTTCCTCGGCAAATATCAATAAGTTGACGGTGCATACATCCCCACCCCTGCTTGTTTTCCCTCCTTCCAATCCGGCCAAGCTGCTAAGAAAACCTGTGTGATTCACGCTGTATCTACATTCCCTAAAATCATGGATACCTAAAGAAGCCAAATAAATTATTTAAATGCACCATTTTGCAGAGATGAATCAAACGTCTTTGACAGAAAGAGAAAAGAAAGAAGAAAGAAAAAACTAAGAAAATACCTAAATGTGTAATAGAATTTCGTACTGCACAAAAATTGTGTGAAATACACTGATTTTCAGACAGAATAAATGTCGTTATAAATCTGTAATTTTTGACTCTGTAGTTAGATTTATATTTCACGGCAAGGAAAGTATCGTAGTTTAGTAATGAGATAAATACGGGCGGACGAGAATGAAGAGTAGTTCGAGCGTGTTTATATTTTTGTGAAGATAATTCTATAACGGTATTGCGGGGCCAGCGTTGGCATTTTCCGCGTTTCTTGTTACTGTCGGATCGAGACGTGTTATAGCGCCGGGGGTCTCCTATTACCCCCAGCGAAATAAACCGAATCCAACTAGCGCGAGGTAATGAGGCTAACGTAACAAACGAAATAATACCTGCCGATGATACATCGAGGCTTCCGTGAGTCGACGGTATTAATTAGTTTTTTAATTCCAAGCAATGAGGACGTTCGATTTTCGACGGGGAAGCCAGCGTAACTGGACGTCGCGTCAAATATCAGGGAAATTAATGAAGCAGGGCCAATTAACAGGGGATCAGAACGATTTGCCAATTAACACTTAGCTCTTAACCTGTATTTCGTAGAACGTTAACCCCGGGCCATTAACAATTGCTTAGAAACGTTTTCGTCAGAATTTGCTAAAATATTTCTTATTGCCTATGACATTCTACAAATGCTCAAATAAAATGTAAATTTCCTGCAAATAAAGTGCCACAAGTCCTAGAAAGTGTGTGCATTGAATACTGTTTCTTCAATTACCTCAGTGTTTAGAATATATTTGACCGATCCTAATGACAGAGGGATGTGAGTATTGAATGAAAACGTTTCATTTTACTTCGTGGTTGATGCTAGTGACCGCATTTCCCGAAGACCGCCGTTGTAGACGCTTTGCGTAAGACCGGCACTTTAGCGATCTGCACCGGCAATTTACCACTTTACTACTCGAATGGGAATTAATCGAATCGAGACGTCGCGACGTGCCGCCGTATACCGATGCACTTGCATCTCGACAAATAACGTCGATTGTTTACTCGTGCGGAACGGATGAGAGGACTCACCGGAAGACAGAGACGAAGGAGACGAAATTATGCGACAAAGCAACCGTCAACCCCTCCCCTCTCCCCTTCGTGCCCCTCATTGCTCCTTTCGTCCCTTTTTCCCTGGTTTCCTCGTTTCCTCGCTCTTCGTATACCGCTCACTCTTTCTTATATTTTAACGTCCCTTCCCTCGTGCACTTTCCATCACCCTGTCCGTCCTATCTTTTTCTCCGCTTTGTCCAGGAAAATGTATGTATATATATATGTATATGTATATATGTGAACCCGGATTTACGTCTGTTGTTTATGTATATATACGTGTACATATAGTGAGAAAACAACGGACGTAAAACGGGGTGCATGGAAACGGATCGCGGCCAGCAGTAAAACATGGTTTACTGAGTTTCCAAACGAACCTTGAATTCAGCGCCCGTCTCATTTCTTCGAGTTTTCATCAGAGATAAGGACGGCACTGCATTTCCCGGCAAAATTCGTCGTCGTAAAACTCCTTAGAGGGAAAGGAAACTATTTACCAGAATTATTGGAGCGTAGTGAATGGCTTCGAACGAATTAAAAAAGATACACTGGCATTGAGTGCTAATCATTGTTCGACCGACAATACAAAAATCCTTGAGAAATCTTACGATTGAGTGTCAAATTTATTGTTACAGACTTATTTAAAGAATATGGTATTTTTATGAATTACGTTGGAAAAAATGATTTCCTTAAAGAAGCGAATTATTCCCCCGTTTGATTCTCATTGAATTCGTTTTCGTGTTTCACCCTCCTCCTAAACTTTAAAATTAATACCGGAAGGTTTCTATAGTAATTAGTAAAAGTCGAAGACGTTCCGTTCCTCTGCATTTGGTTTTCCCAGAGATAAGAAAAAGGTTTAAAGCCATGGCGAAGGAATTATGTAAAGTCATCCGGGGAATTATTTAATTAAGAAACTGTTTGCCAACTCTTAAAATAACTCACTGAGCATCAGAACTTTCGAGGAAACAGCCGGTTTCCCGAAATTTTCGTCCTATCAGTTTTATCAAAATTACATAATGCGTCAGGAAAGTTTACCTGCTTGTTACTGTAAAATTGTGCGAAGTAAGTGCTTCAACGGTTTATTTTCCACGTGGCTACCATCAGCAGGACTTCATTGCTTTATTTGAAATGTCAAAAGAAACAAACCATTGGCGAAGACTTTACATAAGCCCTTAAATCAAGTGTATGCTTCGAATACGTAAACCTATTGTAAGATTAACGATCCATGCTGCTCGACTGTCACCATTGTACGGCTAATTAGTACGCAGCTTACGAAAATTGCATTAATTCGCCTTTATCGGATTTTCTACACAGACACAACTGCGTAGCGAGGGGCTTAAAATCAACCGGCTGCGAATTATCTTAATGATAAACTCCGTCCCGTTTGTCCTGTATTCAGAAAGGATTAACCTTACCTTAGTCTGTTGACCTATAAAAAGCACCAAGCGGGTTCTCTGAAATCCTAACAAAGTGGAGAAAAATTTACCTAATTACCCTTTTCTCCCTTTATAATCACTGACCGGTATGTCCTTCTTTTAATATTGTCAAGGTTTCTACGTAAATCCGTATAAACGCAGCATACAAAACGACATATTTTTCTCTAACCTTTGCTTTTCATATTTTCCCCTGTGCGTCGCACATTCGTATATTGCTTTGTTTAATTATTATACTATCAAACAATTTTAATTAAATCCATCAACAACTTTTCGTCTGCATTCGCGCTATCAAAATTTCTGCGTTTTCACGTTGACGTGGACCATTCGTTGAAAGTTTCATGTCCGTTCGTTTTTTACGCGCTAAATTCTGATCGGCCTATCGACGGTCTATCAGTTTTCTCATTTTCCCTAGTCACGCGTAATGCATACTTAAGTGCGGTACATCCCGAAAGCGGAAGCGGAGGGCAAGATCAAAATCAGGGGTGGACCGGGGGGAGGGGGGGAAGGGACACGATAAAATTTTCCGAGAATGGTAAGCGAGTAGCTCGATAACGCAGGGTGCGACTGCGAAGTCGACTGAGCGGGGGAAATCGCGTTAAAAAGGACTGTTACGACACGAAGTGGAAATTAAAATTGAATTAAGAGCGTTGGAACTGCGCCCCCAACTATCCGCTTGATGCCGGAGTGTAATTCTACGTCGAACGTGCAGGAATTAAGGGCTATGTTTTTACCCCCTGGCCAATTAAATAGCCCAGTATTTCATAGAGGGGGTAAATGAATAGAAGAAAGGGAGGGAGAGAGAGAAATAGTAGGGAGCAAAATAAAGTATAAACTATCTCAGACGGATCATTAGGCACAACGTTGTAATACAACGAACGACTCGTAAGAAATATTGCATGTGCGTTATTACGTTTGTAATACGGTAGAACCTTGATTTTCCTATTTAATTGTGTTCAGGATAATCGACCGATTAAATTTTTTCAATAATCGAATGGCGCATCCATAACTACGTTCCACATTAAAAATGATAATTTACTACACATTACACATGTTAGATACACATGTTTTAATCGTCTTTGTTCTCCCAATCTTTCTGAGCTGCTGAGTTGCATACTTTTTTTAAAGTTAATCATTCCACGGGCGTAGAATCATAATGTTAACGTTATTCCAGCTTGTGTCTGACAGGACATACATACATTTCCAATATTTACCCGAGTGACCGACGTCCGGATTATTCGGGGTTCTATCGTATTACTCTTACGGTGACGTACCTAAGAATTCGGAATTATTCATACGGAATTGATGAAAACGGGCGCGGAAAAGGGCATTAGCATCTGCCGGCGATGAATTTCAGCCCGACTTCCGTTTCCCCCCTGTGGTCCTGGTACGATCGGCCGGGCACGGTTCCCGCGGGCGCGGGGGCTTATCTGAAATTTCCGTGGCTCTGTACGTCTGGGAACTTTGGAAACTCGCTAATAAATAGTCGATCCCAATCGCCAGCTCCGGCGATATACCCCGTTTCCACGAGTCCCTGGACTTTCCACCGCGACGACACAATATGCAAGCACGTCGTAACGAACGGCCTTCTGCGGGGAAACTTCTCGCACTTGCCCGCACAAGGGCGTTACATGCCGTAAGCTTGCCGATGACAGGCGTTTCCGCGAAACTTTCAACCGTAAGCCCCTGCTCCCCCCCCCCCCCCCTTCCCACCAAAAAAGAAACAAACCTTATCGTAGAAGCATGCCAGAACGACGACTTTTTCCACAGAAAAGAAGAAACAAAAACGAGTTAATTGACCGACTTGAGCGATGTTAAAAAATACTTCCAGGATATTGTTTTTCCTTCCCTCCTTCCTGGTCCGACGGAGTATCGCAGGTTTGGGGGGGGGGGGAGGATGAGGTTTAAGATCGGAGAATTAACCGCGGGGGACGACGGCTGACTTTCAGATGGTGAATGCGCGAACCGATGAGCAGAGCCGGCCGGCCCTGCTGGCTGCTGGAGATAACCGGCAGGCAGAAGGAGCTGGATTTCCATGCACGCCCTGAACGCCCGTGGAATCCGCCGGTCGAGAGGAGAGAAGGAGTATGACGTAGCCGGAGTGGCAGGGGCTCGCACGGGGGGCGCTTGGGATGCTCCAGAGCCAGACTTCCTTCCGGGTCGGGTCGTATGGAGGGGAAGGACGTAGACACCAGCACCGAGAGCGACTTGCTTCTGAACCTCACGCTCACTGCCGACGCCCACGCCACCGGCAACTTTTTTCGGGGCTTCCCGGGCAAGAATTCACCCTACACCGTCACCGAGGTAAGGGTCATTAAACGGTTAAAAGTTTAGGAAAAAGAGACTCGCTTTGTTTCTCCGATTTGTGCCAAGTCGAAAAATATGAATAACTCAAAACTTAATAATTCCTCAAATACAGAAATCACGGAGATTCAAAGCGGGCCTATTGAAACGCAGTATTGTTAAGAATCAGTCGTGTGATTTTAGATTAACGTATTACTTATGTTATTCAATAAATGTGAATATAATTGTTTATGCCATAAATGTGCAGGTTGCACTTTCTTCAATCGCGGTTAGTTATTTCTATTATATGGATGTAAAAAAACATTGAACCGACGTTTTATTTTGGGTTGATGACATTTCGATATTGTCACCGAAACGGGGCATATAAATATGAGGGTACAATTCTGTTATTTGGAAACGATTTTCAAACAGTCACATATCAATTTACGGGCGTGACAATATAGACGAAAAATGACGAAAAGCCCGATATGGGAACAAGGCGGGGTCAAGTATTGGTGAAACAAGCCCCGCGTTACAATGAGAATATTCATTGGCACGAAAAACAAACGAAATGTTGTCTCGTGAATTTTAACCCGAATCACTATTTACCACCTGTTACTAAAACGACCCGAATAAAATTGTACAGGTCCAATGTTTGCGGAATCGTTTTGTGGTCGTATATTAATGTACCCAATACCGCGACTCTGCGAGTGTCGCGTTTTAAAAATAAACACCACTGAACGGAGCGAGGTACAAACAAAGACCGCGCTGTAAAAGAAGCAGTAGCTCGCGATAAGATGATGTCATTGACGCAAGCAGTACAAATATCTCCGCGGCAATAGCAGCAATTTACAATCTAGCCTGGCAGTAAATTACAACGGACAGTACGCGGTTAAACTATTTACATGTACGTACGTATGCACTTGGTGCATATAACAACGGCACTCCTCTGCAGACTTTATCGCGTGTCCGTTTGATCGGCCGATAAAAGAAAAAACAGGCGGGAAATATCCAAACGCAATTATCGCTGACAACTGAAGGATCGCACGCAGCGAGAGCGTGGGTGTCGGGAGATTGCGAAGAAATGTGGCTACCGTAGAGGGGCGCAGGGGGGAAAATTGCAAAGGACAAACTACGGGGTTACCGCGAGATTATGTCATTGACGCAAGCGGCACAAAGATCTACTCGACAGGGCCGGCCACTTACAGTTCCACCATTACGGTGCATTACAATTTCTAGCCTGCCGGCTAATGCATTCGCATGTAGGCCAATGTAGTGTAACGTGTCAGTCGCATTTGCCGCACCGTTTGTCCGCCCCAACGTAGCGCTTTACAAACGGACGATACACGTCGTTTTCCACGGGGAACCCGACGACGGCTCGTCCATAGAAACGCACGTGCAGTCAACGACGAAACCCGCGATGACTGCTCGCCTGTCGTCCATTCAATGTACATTTCGTTACAGAAAAATGACAGTTCCCACAGAGGACGAAATACCGTGAGATTCAGTGGCGATTATTGGTAAATGGGGTTCAACGATATTTAGATTTTTTTATTGTATTTTGTTTCTGTGAAAGGTACATAAAAGAATTGCGATTGATTACTCGCGTATCGTCCATTTAATGTACATTTCGTTACAAAAAAATGACAGTTCCTACAGAGAACGGAATATCGTGAGATTCAGTGGCGATTATTGGTACATGGGATTCAGGGAAATATGGATTTTTTGATCGTATTTCGTTCCTGTGAAAGGTACGCAAAACAGTTGCGAGTGGCGATACAGAAAGTTTGTTTTTCTTTGCTGTCGCCACAGGCAATTCTCATTGCCCTGCTGCTGGGAAGCATCATCATCGGCACAGTTGTGGGCAACATATTGGTCTGCGTTGCGGTGTTCCTGGTGAGGAAACTACGGAGGCCCTGCAACTATCTCTTGGTCAGTCTGGCCGTGAGTGATCTCTGCGTGGCGGTTCTCGTGATGCCGATGGCCTTGCTCTACGAAATCTCCGGGAACTGGTCCTTCGGGGAGATAATGTGCGACCTCTGGGTCAGTTTCGACGTGCTCAGCTGCACGGCCAGCATTCTCAACCTTTGCATGATCTCCGTCGATCGGTAAGCCAGCGAAACAATTACCCCGAAATCACCCTAGCCCCTCTCTCCCTCCCCCCTGTCGTTTGCCGCCAAATGAGAAAATATCGGGACGATCAGTTTTACCGAACGTTTCGCTTAGTGCCTAGAAAAAGCCTCGGGGGATAATCAATTGATTCGCGGACAGGAATAGTTGCGCAGGGAAATTGGATCGGTATTTCCGATTCAATAGACTGAGCGCGTTTCGTTAGCTGTATAGAGGTAGCTCTGAGTCGGAGAAACTTTCTCATTTAGACCTAACGTGGGCGGATACTTCCCCACTGACGTATGTGTACGTAGAGGTGGGCGGGGGAGGGTATAGAGAAGTGCACTTTCCCCGGCTTTGTCCAAGGTACTGCGCCATCACGAAGCCGCTGAAATACGGCGTGAAGAGGACGCCGCGTAGGATGATCTTCTACGTCAGCCTTGTTTGGATAGGAGCCTGCCTTATCAGCCTGCCGCCTCTACTAATAATGGGAAACGAACACACCTACTCCGAGACCGGAGCTTCCCAATGCGTCGTCTGCCAGAATTTCTTCTACCAGATCTACGCGACCTTCCTCAGTTTCTACATTCCCCTCTTCGTAATGATCCAGGTGAGTACACTAATCCGCTCGTCTACCTCCCAACACAAATACAAAACTAGCAGATCGATTTAACGTCGAAACTTTTGAACGCTTAACGCCGTATCAATTTACTCGGCCGAACTGAACGTACTACTTTGATCACATACATTGTATCAAATTTTTCTTTAAATGTGCAACGCTGTAAGAGCTGTTCTGTATTTTTGCTTTACGTGACAATTTTAAACATGAACAGTACATCGTATTCTTTACCTACTTTTTCGAACGAAACCTATTGCCTTCATTACAAACATTTCTTGCTATTCTCCTGCATACGTTTTAACGATCTTAGGATAATTCTATACTTCTTTCTAAATCAGAATATCATTAAAAGGTACAGTACGACAACTTGAGGCCAGAAACGCCCATTGTGTTCCTTATCCACTTTTCCGGCTTAACCGTCCCGCTTTGATGTAACTAAATGGTTCATTCTATCTTCACGAACATGACTACGGGTGTAAGGGATAGTTCCATATTTCTGCGTAAGGTATAGAAGCAAGCGCTGCTGGGCAATTTACTGAGCGTTCGTCAATAGCCCGATATATCGACGAAATCCCCGCGTGCATTCTCTCTAGCCGGCGAGGAACTTTTAATTAATTCATACAGCTGTCGAGCTAGGTAAGAGAGGGGCGCGGCGCGTTGCGGGAGGGGGGGGGGTACGCACTCCTCTCGTCCATTGCGTTCGACAGGCGTCGCCCGTTGGACTATGCGCCTACGATATGTCGGCCGTATAGCCCGTTAAGTATACACGAAGGCAGATCCACATACATGCGATACACGGGCCTGCCTATGCACTCATAAGCTGGCACCGCCGGTCTATCGATTCGCCGATTACCCTCGCCAACTGACGGCCGATCTGCCCGTCGATAGAGCTCATAACACTTTCCACGCACGACACGTCCTACCAAACCGCAGAGAAATGGAAATGACGAAACAGCCACGTGCCTTTTCACACAGAGACATCCCGGAGCAAAATCCGGTAACACTAATTTTCGTCATTTACTTTGCGAATATTTCCACGAAGAACGAGACTTCGCGAGCAAAGACAAAAGTAACGCTGTTACTTCTCATTTTAAACAAGTATATTAAGAGTAGACATTGTCGTGTTAATGTCGTGTCGTGTTAATGTCTGTTCATTTTCTTCGGGATGATTTCCACGAGGGACGCTGTTCTTTTGGTTTTTTGTTAAAAATAGATTATTACGTCTCCGAGGTGAGCTTTGCATCGCGTATTCATTTTTTCTTACCATCTTCGTCCGCAGAAAGTTCGTCACTGAGAGTAAAGTTGCCGGACAGTTTAGCGGGTATAAGTGTACGGCAAATTGCGCACGATTGAAGAAGACGTTGAAACGCGGGCAAAATAGTGTTAAAACTCGAAGAGCTAAGATTACGCAATTAAGGCGTATAATTGCTTAGAATTTGCTGTTTGCCATGCTGGAGACAGTGCGCCATGTCGAGGATGTGTACGGTGGATAATTGCTCGCTTGCAGGTGTACTATCGAATATTCCGGGCGGCGCGTAAAATCGTCTTGGAGGAGAGGCGAGCACAAAGCCACTTGGAGGCGCATTGCTACCTCGACATCGAGCCGACGGTGCAGCACACAACGTCCGTCGTAAACCGTCAATTAAATTCCGACGTGCAGACGATTCAAGGAAGCCCGCCGGTCAAGCAGCACAGAAGTTCCAGCGCCTCGACCACGGTAAGTACAATAGAAGGGCCCTCAGATGGCCATTTCCCAGGTGAAAATTAAACGTCCTCTTATCGTAATCAAATAAGAAACGAGCGGAAAGATTAGCTTTTCACTCGAATTAAAGTACCTTGAAAGAAAAGTACAAATATGAAATTTGTAAGTAGTCTTTGGGCTATTAAAAGGATATTAAATTTCGTGAAATGTGAGTTTTTTTGTTCGTAAATAAACCGCTGTTCCTTTTAACTTGAATAAAATACCTTGAATGGAAAGAACAAATATTAAATTTGTAAGTAGTCCTGAGGCAATTAAAAGAATATTAAATTTCGTGAAATACAAGTGTTTTTCTTTGTAAATAAACCGCTCTTCCAACAGTTTGTTTTTAACGACTTAAATTTCAAACCTCATTTTGTATCTGCATGTCTTTCAAATGTAGAATATCGTTTCCTTTGTGTTCGTGGCTAGTGTAGACAACGGTGAGAAACATGTTCTCGCCGCGTGGGCCAGGCATGTTATTACAAAGACAGGGAGAAGAAACGTGAAATGTTAACGAACGGTATGACTAAGAGGAGTGTCATATTTTTAATGACAAAAGAAAATTTCTCCATGAGGACAGAGTAGTGTGCATCCCTCAAAAGAGATTTAGTCCTTGCAGTAGAAAAACCAGCAAAATTTTACCGGAAAAAGAGGAGTACCTAAAATATATCATATTCAAAATAATTCTTATACCACATTCGTTATCAAGAATAAAACATATTTTTTAGACTCGTCAACGATCTTGTATTTTTTCGACAAAAGGTTTAGCCCATCGTTGGTCCTTGGTGTTTAGCGAAATTTACATTTAAATATTTACATTCTAAATATTCCATGCCTTTTTTCATATATTTCCTAGCATCATTGAAAAGACAAGAACTTGTGGAACATCGATGAACCCCTTAATCGAGCTTCCCTGGTTCGCTGAGAAATTTGCCTTTGTATTGTTCCTGCTACCGGTTGTGTGAATGTCGTTAGGCTCATCAACAGTTAGGAGATGTGCGCCACCTTTACCTGCCGTGGCAGCTTGTACACCGCCAATTAGGTTGTACTGAAATGCACATACCAAATGATCCGCATGGAGGTCTCCCTTAACCAATTATACACGTTTCTCTGTTGATCCTCGCGCACAGAGAAACCGATTAACCGTTACATACTGCCTGCTTTCAAGATACAAGTTAATTACTGTTGATCGACCTACCGTTAGGTAATGCGAAATAAGACTCAAAATCCCCCGTCACAGCTGTGAGTAATGTTATCCCCGTTATTGAAAAAGGCACTGAGTTCTAGGAAAGTGACGAAATTGTTCGGTACTTTACGGCAACGCTCGCGCGAAATAGTAATTTCGCGGTCGTATGATAAGCGGCTCATAAAATTCGAGGCTTTTAAGTTGTCAATTTACACGGAGCCTCGGATTGGACCGAAAACTTCATGTTTACCCACATTTCCATGAATCTGCATTTATCCGCGCCCATAAAACACGCTGACCGATTCGTTTTGCCGACAAACCGATAATTCGAAGCGTCGGAATTCGCAATTAATATGCACGCATGTGCACATCACACGTTTAATGCACCACGGGTGCAATTCATTCAGCGATATTAACGCCCTTTTCGGGTATACATCTAGCAAGATAATTTACAAGCTTCGCAGGTTCCACGGCATTACAGATTTCCTTTCCTTCGGTACATTTCATCCACGTACCACAGGTCAATTATTCATTAATTTCAGTGTTGGCCAAAAATTTTCCTCAGTACTCTCGTACGCGCCGAAAAATAATCCACGTGTTTGTCCTGAGTTCCTGTATTTTGCGGTTCCGGGGGCACACGTGAATGCCAACGACGGAGGAAGTTTAGATTATGTTCTCAGTTCCGGACATACATGTACATACATATGCATGTGCGCGACGACTTGTAAACTTTCCGAATTACCCGCAACTTAGCGAGAAAACTTCGAGACGTCATGGAAGTTACCGCGTTGATTTCGCAGATTGGACGATTCCGCGGCCATTTAATTTTCTCCGATGGTCCTTGAGATAACGAAATTATCTACATAACTTCATTGTTCCATATCAGATACTTCCATCGCTATTCAACGTATTTGAAGTCCGCCTTCATCGCTCTATTATTGCAATTTTGAACTCTTACAAACTAGTTTCTGGAAATTAGGAAATCACTTTTTGTCGATTTGCAGAAATTTTATACTTTCTCACAAACCAGAAACTGTAAACGGGATGAGACTTTTTCTATAACACACGATAAAGAATTACTTATTAACAGAAATCAAAACATTATTATTTCATTGCATAATAATGGTGTTAAATCATGAATACCCAAGTTACAGAGTTTAATATTATATCAATACATTCGTGAATACAGAATGAATATTCAGCGCCTACGAAAATGAATGTTTAAACAAAATATAATCACAATAATTGTTGCAACATACAGACGAAGAACATCGTTTTTATTATTATACATCTCGTAAGTTAACATATTAATAATAATTCTAACACTTCGAGCACACTTTTTTTACGTGCACTTACAATATCGCCGGAGAAAATTCTGCCGGATGTTATTAGAGAAATTTCATGGCGATGTGACCATGGAATGGAACTTTGGTAAGGGACGGGAGGGGAAGAATGGGTCGTAATAGGGAGATTGGGAAAGTCTCGTGACATCAAAGGCGAATTGCCGCACAGCTGACGCCTCGTGCGACGTAAATTCGACTTTTTCGTCGGGGTGGGAGGGGGGGGGGAAGGAATTGCAGAAAACAATGGCGTCGATGCCGAATTACCGCGGTTGGAAAAAAATCGAGATTCAGGGAGAAAAGTAGTCGACACGAACGCGGCAATTCGTGCGAAAAAATGCCGCTCTGACCTTCTCGTAGGACATCCCGTGAAACGCCACTGCGCCGTTTTATCACGAACCTTTAGCCGATTTCGTGAGGGAATTCCAGCCGGGAAGAACTCGGACGAAAGGCCGATTTTTTTTCTCGTTCACCGGGAAATTGCACGAAGAAAACGTGGAGGGTTTGGTCGCCATTAAACCTTCTCGATGGCGGTCACAGTGTTACAGTATAAATTTAGTTCACAGAAAGAACAAGGATGCAAGAGCAAAAAGATATTAAGTGTCTTATATGATGTTTTGTTTTTAATATAATGTTTCTACGCCAATTAGTATGTTTTATATGGCCAAAAGTATGAAAATTGTACATGTATTATACTTAGATTGATATACATGATAGATATACATAGAATACTTAGATTATACTTAGACTGACAATACTTAGATTTTAATGAGAAACATTTGGTAGTAGTAGTATTGTTTGCTATGTGTGTAACTTTCGTAATTCTGGTAAGAGAAAAAAGACCAACTGGTGTAGAGACATGTGTCGAAAGTTAATCCAGGACACAGGACTTCCTTTTCAAGGTACACATAGCGAAAGTATTGGACAAAAATGTACATGTTTCCCTCTGTGGAGCAAAGTAATTACTTGAGGCATTTAAGGAGACAGGAAATAGGAACGCCGGTGTATTGTTTCTTTCACTTTTCCGCCGTGAAGGACGAACGCTTCCCTCGCAGGAAAAAAAGGCTGGCCGAAAAAGGGGCTTTAAAAAAAAGGGAAAATCCCCGTTGCCGTTGCCATTCCGTGGATGTAGAGACGACGGGCGTTTTTTCCCTGGCGACGTACTCGGCGAAATGAATTGCGCGCGCGACTCGTTGAATTTCGATAGTCGCGTGGATCGAGGGCGGAATCGAAATGGTCCGGCAATCCCGTCGATAAACCAACCCGCGGAGTATTTCTGCTAGCTTGCGCCCGGCATCGGGACTTAGCCCTGCATGGTTTTCGCAAGGCAAGAAAAACTGCGGTCCCCACCCCCCTACCCCCTGTCCCGTGGCTTTTCTTCTTAGCCGTCCCGGCTAAGTTCCGTCCCGCCGCTTCATCAATCCTTTATCCGCCAAGTCCCCGGCGTAAAAGTTGGACGTCGCGTCGCACCGTGCTGGATCGCCCCCCCCCCTTTCCCCTCTGACTATACCACCCCGTCCCGCAGCACTCCTCTCGTTCGCCGGGATTTCAACGTATTTTCGCGGAAAAGGGCCACGTAGTAAGGGCAAATAACAGCCGGACCCGCAGGGGAATTTCATTGTCAGCCGAAGCTCAGCGTCCACCACGGACGAGGAGAACATTCTTTTACCCGGGTAATCGAAAATTCTACTAATGTGACTGGCTGGAAGGGTTCTGTTATCGATTTTAGTTATTCAACTTCCCGGTAATACTCGTAGGAATGATAAAAAAACAGTTCTAAAGTATTTGGTTTGTAATGAAATCAATGATCCAAATACTAATTGGTTAACATTGTTCAATGCTAAGGTAATGTTGTTTGATTGACGTGCGATAAAGTTTTTAAGGAAAATTAAATTAAAAGCAGAATAAGCAGAGAAAGTTATTCATTATCAGTAGTAATGGTCAACGCTTGGTCAGCCATACTGGGAAAATGGTGTGGAAAAAAGGAATTTTAGGAAAAATGAGGAAAACTGTCGGAGCTTCAACGCGAGTCTCGATGTATTTTTAGTAATCTTCGTAATGCGCAGTGGGAATGTATATTATGATTATTTATGACACGAATACGTCGGATTGGTAACGCGCATGGAATTTTTTATGAGCCACATCGCCAGGAAATCGGATATGAGATAGAAATAACGTTGCGTTTTCCCGATCTATCTCAACGGTAATTACAAGAGAAAAGTTATATACGCTGGGAGGAATAGTTTATTTTGATACAGAGAAACTTCACTTTAAATTAGCAAAACCGTGTTAGAAAACTTTGTCTGAATGAAACTAAAAACCATTACCACCGGGAACCTCGTACGTTGCGAAAATGTCGAAGTAAGAAATTTAGCATATGTATTAAAATGAAAATGTTTTTAAGTCTACACGAAAATAACAATTTCCCCGTGTTAATATATATTTCTGTTACAAAGAATAGGACGGCAAAAACACACTTCTCGCGTGATCTTCTTCCAGAAAACGTTCGGGAAGATGAAACTTTTATTGGGAATTTGACGTTGCGTTAAATAAATGTTCAGTTGGGCCGATAAAAGTTCCATTAGGAATAGGTGAAATAAATCCTCGTGCGGACTAGATTTCCTCTGGCAGGCCCGCCGGGTATAAATCTAGTTTCGCGCGGATCCTTCGGTAACGGCGTATCTCCCGGGACGGCGGGGAAATATTAAAAATGCATGCACGTAACAATGCGCCACGATACAGACATGCATCACCCCGGGAACATGCTCGAACCGCGCGAAGAAACGAATTCAATTCGCGGCTAACACGTAGCGGAAAAACCGCGACCTTTATTGCCGGGAAAAACAGGAACGACGCGATTCCGCTATCCTCGTCTTTTCCACCGAGTACCACGGACCTTCTCCTTCGATTCTTGGATTCTCGAAACGTGTGATGTTTATTACGTGCCGGCGGCGTCGAGCTGCTCTGAGCTCGATCGTCCGTACCGGAAGTGACGGGTGTCGGCGACTCCGCGAGGAAATAAAAAGTTCACCGGTGAAGCCCGCCAGGCGACGCGAGGTAAGCAATATAGACGCATCGAAAAACGCGGCTTCGACAGTCCCGCATCGTCAGCGATTCCTTTACTTGTCAGTTTGTCTGTCAATTCCACCCGCCGGTATATCCCTTCACCGTTCGTATCTTCTCTAGCCGATGTTCTTCTTCAACCGTCACACCTGGCAACGACCTTTGTTTAACCCAACGAAGGAAGAAGGAAAAGAGTACGTACAAACCTTATCCCTTAAACACATGAATCTCAATATCACGGACTTATTAGTACAAACATAAAAATGAATTCTTAGTGTCATCACCTTGGGAAAAACCGAATTCTAAATCTTTAGAGTTAGTAAAGCTTTTCCTGGAAAACTGTCTTACGTTCGACTACACGGGTTATTAATTCCGAATAATATGTTTTCCTTGGAACTGTTGACATACCTTATTCTTTCATTTCTGTATTTTTTCTTAATTCTGATACGATTCCCTTAAATTGTTGAAACAGTTAAAAGCCACACTTTCCGCCCCGTGCCATGTGCGAGGATTTCTGAAAATACACCTGAATATAACGTCAGGCTGAAATCTGCCGGCACGAAATTGTCGTCGAGCATAACACCGGCTTTCAGCCGGGCGACAATGACGTGGCCACTGGCCGACACAAATGGTTTACACCGTACAAACATTCTCTCCGGCGCGTTAATTCAATCGCAACCGCCGGGCACCGTTGACGTTACGATCATCGCATTATACCGGTCTTGATATGTCCGCAACACGCGACGACTCCTATCCCGAGGGCACGGCTTGAAAAATAAACCAACGGAATTCCCAGCGTCATACCGTAATCCGAATAAACACTCCCGTAAAATTCCCACAACAAATTTCCACAGGGTTCTTAAATAATCCACTAAGAACAGGTCGCTCATTTCTTAATGAGTCACTAAATTAATACCATTTTTCGATTCTTTCAATCGACACTCATGGATCTTATTACTCTTCACATTGTACACAAATTTATTTTCTCTCTCAGCCATATAATAATGGTGGAAATTTTCTGTTTTATTACTGTCTCTATATTGTGTAGTGATACTTGTTTTACGGGACTTCAAAATTATGTTTGATAAAATCTATCGAATTTCTTTTCCCTGTACGGTAATGCTTAGTTTGTTGTTTCAAAAAAAATTGCATAAACATCATTATTTTCTGTGGATCATCTCGTTTATGAGCTTCGGGACGTCTACAGATCTGCGCTCGGGTTGGCACGAAATTCGACACCTACACGCACGGGTTCACCTAATGGCCGTTTCCACTGTTTCGCGTGCATTGTACTGCACGTCCGTCTGTTGTGTACGGCAGCCCGTTTCACATTCCTCCGTCATACGGCAAACGGGCAAAACAACGTTTGACGATACATTATTCGCCAGAGAAACAAGCCCAGTCTGCATCTGTGTATGACCCGAATTGGCCAAATATGTTTCCCCACACCTCCGCTGAACGGACAAACAAATTCGCTACTATCCACTCTCTGTCGTCGTTACTGGTACAAAATTCTAAACCAAAAATGACACTGATTAAAACAATCATTGACTGCCATAAACGACAAGGTCAATTCGCGAAAGTTTTGACATTTACTAAAAAATAGACCACGTGAATGGTGTTTATATCACACTAATAACAAGTGGAATGATCGAAGAAGTGGAGCAACTGTTAAGAGTTTATGCATTGACACGAAACCCCGATTGCGAGAGCGGAAATTGTTTTTGGTTTAACCGCTATCCGAGGGGTAGGTCGAGTCTGACTCCGCACGGAGTATCCTGGCTTGCTCCCTGAAAGTCTATAAACTGCTCCGAAGAAATAGGAGGACAGAAAAATCCGCTGGGCTGTACCGCAGGAGCTTTTAGGCTTCCACCGTCCCGGAAGATATTCGAGAAGGAAGGTCTTGGAGCTTCCTTTTTTTGTTTAAAGAGGATACGCGGGAGAAAAGTATTCCCTCGCTTTCCCGTGAATCCCTTTAAATTCAACGGCTTTACTCTCTTTCCCTTTGTCGCGCTGACCGTGACGCCCTTCGTTTCCGACATTAATTCCCGGGCCAAAGAAACAAGAGAGACACCGGCTGTCAGCCATTTGCATCCGTTGAATCTTGCAAAATTCTCCCTTAGAATGGACGTGACGGCTATTAACCAGTCGGCCAGGGGAAAAACCGTGCGACCAGAGAGCCGGGGGATGATTTCGCCCTGACGCGCTAATTGCACCGACACCTATGTATTGTTTCGAGGATTTGCCCAGTGCAATTGCACGGTTAACAATGCGGTTTCACGCAGCTTATGGAATATGCAATGCCTGTTGCAAAAGCTGCCAACGTTATGTGCACGCTCCGCTCACTGGGATATTTTTATTTCATGCAAATTCCACGGCCTTCTAAGCCGTTTCTTTGCCAGTGCAAGTCGACCATTAATCCTACGACCGTACAACTCTATGACATTGAATTTTGCATCGAGTAAAAAGTCATCCGCACGAAAAATCATAATGAAAAGATTACTTTTTCCCAGGGAAGGGTAGACTCTTAAAAGTTTCAATGCGGAAATAAATCTTTGGGGAACTTCTGCTCAAAAGCAAATAACACAACGAATGATATTGGAAAGGTTTCCCTGCAAAAAGTTTGCCTTAAATAAAATAGGGAACCGCTAACCTTGCGTTTCCCTATTTTCTCAATTTGCTGTTAATCTTTTATTGCTGTCGGGCATTACTGGCTATAACCCCAATACTTTCATTTCGGGCGCAAAAAGTGCAACAGCCAGGGGAATGACTGGAAGCATTGTAGAAGTAGCCATCCAATATTCTCAATGAATGGTGCGGAGAGACAAAACGAAATAGACACTCGTTTGTGGACGGCCAGTTCGATCCGTTCGAGCTGAAAGCCGTTTTATACTCATTTGTTTCGAGTTTACGACGTAGACGAATGGAACGCCCAAGGGGTCATCGCGATATGCAACTGCAGGCCGGGTCATCTGTGTCGGCAATTCAAGGAGTGCCTCTCTGTGCGCCAACGATAGGCAGCACTGGCTAATACCGCCACGTTTTAATTAAAAAACGCGATATGAATGCAACTCTCTCGGCACCTTTGAACCGAATGCCCTTTCACCTCGCTCCTCGCGGAATTCTGCCAAGCACCTTCAGTAAAAATCCACCCTTAACGTGCAATTTTTTTCACAGACAAATGCACTTTCCCCAAAGAAATACGGGACTTCTCGGTGCCTCGGAAGGTACGACATATCGACTGTTAAACAGAAAAATTAATGTAGCACTGCAAAAACCTGTGAAGTTCTAGCATTTTTATATTCAGGACGGAAGGGCTTATTTTAATTTCTCTAAGTGCAATTGGCTTGATTATTTTTATCAATGCAAATATTGTCCTGCGTAGATTTCTTATATCTTTTCCAATGAAAATTACGAAACTGGTAGGTGTACTTAAATACTATTTTGCTGATATATTTGAGTAATCCCGTTGATTTTTCGTGCAGTAATTAGTTGCTGAAATGAACGGAATTGTTTCAGTTACACGAATTACTGGAGATATCGCGTGAAGTCCGAACAGGACGGGGAATGTCGCTTTGAAACGCAATAATGCGATACAATTCAAGGCTCGCGAGAATCGTTGCTATAAAACACGAGAACTCCAACGATCGATATTTATTACAACCGACACGAGATAGTTGAAGGCGTGAAAGTATCCGTTGCAAACGGTATTCCTAGCACGTACATATAAACGCAATAAACGTCGTTTGCAATGTGTTCATGGGGGGAGACTGTATTCTTTTTCCAAGGTTTATAAATTAGCAAAACGTAAAAGACTTGAAACTGTAGGTCACACGAATTTTAAGGATTAGTTTTATCACTGTTGATAATCGGATTTTGTTGGCAAAAACTTAACGATCCTTCTATGAAACGTATTAAGGATAATTGTCTTTCCCATTTTTTTGTAAATCCACTAGCAAAAAGTGAAAGATTACAAAATTTTTCTTCGTAAGAATTTCTCAGAATATTTCCCTCGCTACTGACAATAATTCCATCCTCAAGGGAATAAAAGAGTTCGCAGTCCCTTCCGTACGAATTTCGCCAAACAGTTCTGTTACTGCAGACAATTTGCTTCTGGCTGTTGAGAACTCGTCGATTCCGATATCGCTCGAGGCTGAGGGATAACGATTTCCCATAGATCGGTGAACGCGTGTCTGTCTCGCCGATTCCCCGACTTTTTCCATAGAGAATTTCTGCCGGGCGTCGTTATCGTACGCGTTCGCGTGATTAGCAGCAACGTGGCGAACGATGGAAGGAGGGTGGGGGAACGGGGGAGGGGGTTACCGGATCGGGAAACGACAATTGTTATCGTCACGTGGCGCCGATTGATCGTCGTCGATGCGTCGACGTGTTGGCGAACGTTCATTCCGGGTCGTGTCGAACCGGATCCGATTCCCGAACAATTCTCTCGCTCGGCCTGATCATCACGCAATGCCTCCCCCCCCCCCTCGTCTAACCACCCGTCGATGCAGACTACTCGTGTCTGTACATAGTCCGCCTATAGACATATTCAGCGGGGAAACTATTAAAACTATTTTGCTGCACCACATTCTCGACTCGTACGTAGCAATTTTTTTCGCCGACCAATAATTCCCTTGATCCAAATATGACTTTGTATTGTACTAACGTCTCTATACAGACGTTAGGTATTCAAACGTGAATCGATTCGTGTGGGAAAAGCAGTTTTCCTCGTGCAAAGATTGTCCGTGAAACTAAAGGAAAAGAGATCAATTTTATGCATGTTTGGATCAATTTTATGCATGCTCATGATCAGTGCTGAAATTATTCGCGTTTAGTTCATTATGACAAGTGTGTCTGTTGTATGAATTACGCGGCATTTTCTGATCAGTTAAAAGGGAACAGAATTCATTTTGGTTTGTTGTCAGTTTCCTTCCATTTATTTCACGGTGAAACGGTGTTTGGCAAATCAGAAACGATCTGCCGTACAGAGCAATGTTTTCATTTCCATTTCTCGGCACAATTTCCTAGATTGCATCTGCCAGAACTGATATTCCTGCAATTCAATAAATACGTATCGTGAAATCCAGTTTCACGGCTCACGACACACGGGAGTCACTGTAATTAATTCATTTTAATTTTTTCGATGGGTCCACAGAACTCGTTTGATGTGGTAGTCAATAAATTTCGACGATTTGCCCTGCTTTAAATTCTCACTCAATTCCCAATAACCTAACGGAATATTTGGTTTACACTTCACTTGTCTCCTGTAAGTAATTTTCGAACCACTCAGATGGAAATAAATTTAATGGAATATTTACACATAGCCCCAGCAGGATTTAATCGTACATTTTTTTATGCACGTGCATCTCATTAAATTGTTAATACCTTCGTTACGTCAAACTACTTAAAGGAGTTTGTCGAATCGAATAAATATTGTCTAAGAGCAATTTTACATCCTAGGCCAGGTTTTAACGGTATTCATCGTACCATAAGTATAAGGTGTATCGTGCCAATATCCACATTACGTGTATTAAATAATTCTATTACAAATGACAAAGACTAATACATTGATAAAATTCACAAAAAAATTACGAGCGGTTTGCCAAAAACCGAATTGAATGCACGTAATTGCAGCACGAGCTTCCTCTCTATTAACGCAGCTGAATTACATGTTCATGAAAGTTATTATCTACGGAAGGCAAACTCGTAGGAAGTGAGCAACGGTACAAACAGATCGGCGGAACTGGATAACGGTGCACTCGACGTCAACTGCGTTAATTGCTATTATTTATCCGCGCGATTATCGGCCCTGCTATCTCAATAATTTGCGCGTAATGAACGTTACGCGCACGAGAATTGTGTATCGACCATCCGAATGTAATATGTAAAAGCCTGGCAGGCCGGTTATTTTCTGCCGCAAAAGTTACGACGTTTGCAATCCGCGCGACGGGCGATATATATTTCAGAGGATTACCCGGTGATATCAATATATTCGAGAAAAAAGAAAGAAGTTTATACGCGTATATCAAGAGATTTATTGGGACACGTTTTGAGTGTAATCCGCGAACCGCCAAAGCCGATTATTGCCTTTCCCTTAATGATATGACCGCCGAAGCAACGGGCAAAGAATAACTATTCCCTCGGCTACCTGCCCTAGTAAGCCTTTAATAAAAATTTATCGTCGTATTACCACCGAAGGATTGCGAGAAAAATGATCCTACAGAGAAACTTCCGGTAATTCGAAAATAAAGTATTCACGGACACCGCAAAAGTTTATATCTTATTTATAGACACGTACTTTACCATGATATCACGAATTTTTATTTTCTATGTGTAGACAGGTAATTCAGTGGTACATAGTTTTCTGTAATATCTTATGTTGCGGGAAAGTTCAGGGCTTAGAAGTGACGGGACGGATTAGTTGGTGTCTGTAACGTCTGCCTAAACACCTAAAGAACCAGTTTAATCGCAGTCTATAGCATTCATAATTTACAGCCGGATGTGAGATCGGAAGCAGGAGGAGAAGGATGGGTGGGGAGCAAAAGTTTTAACCGGCGCTTCGTTGGAAGCATTCAGACACTGAAATACGATTTATCGTTCGGTCAGCAGATTCTGGCAGCATTTTCCGGACTCTGCGCCTCTTATAGCATGTGACGGTGAAACCCTGATAACTCGCTTCTATTACCAACGGGAAGTGTAACCTACAACACGGAGAAAAATGGATGGTGAGAACCTCAGGCTGGCACGTTACAGAAATTTTTATAGCTAAAAATATGACGTAGAAAAAGAAGGGAAACTGTCATTCGTAAGGTACGCTACACTTGTCCGAAATTCAGAATTAGAAGCTTTTTTATTCACGCTGAATTTTGCAAAATGTTTGTATTCTTTCTATCCGATACGAAGGAAATTCCTTTGTTTCGTGGACATTTCTCTTGTTTCTTCGATAACTCGTAATCGTCAGTCGATCGTTATCTCAGCCGTGAGAATTCTGCCGCTTTAAAAAGGTCATACCTATTACTCCACCTGTTGAAGCTATGCATATTTAATGCGAAACTTCCTACGGATAAGATTAACATCGTTATAAACTTAGCCAACATAGTCCGCAAGGAAAACCAACGGTTTCGTATCATTTGAAACTGTTTACTTATTTACATGGCGGAATGTTTGCGTGGTCGACGAAGATTATAATATGGTCTGTTGTAATGCAAATTTTCACCTACAGTGTTGTACTGTGCTGTACAGTGCTGTAATTGTGAATTAAGTATTCTATATGACTTAAGTGTTGTAAAATAATTTCTCGTGCTTTTCACATTTTTTGTTCGCAAGTAACGATTGATTTCGATCATAGTTTTTGCGTCGACAGAATTAAAAAATAACATTTCTCCGTTCGTGTGAGATATCTCGTGGGGGAGGGGGTGCTCTTTCCGGTAAAAATTTCAAGGAAACGCGTTGTAATTGGTCAGTGGGGAGTACTTTGGGGTAGTTGAAGAGGGGTGGAAAGAGCACAAAGGGCCGAGAGCGAAACATCTTTTCACCTTTTGAATAAAAAGGAAACTTACGGCCGATAACGGTGACGTTAGCCGTCAAAGGAAAAAAGAGGAACAGATAAGGGAAAAACATGATGCAGAAACGGGGAAGAGCGGGGAGAGTGGAAGATGAAGGAAGAAAATTGTGAGGCTGACGAACCGCGGAAGTGGAAGAATAAGGAAAGAAAGTCCTACGGCTGGAAAAGACGATTGTTCGAATCGTAACCAAGTTCCAAGTAAAGCTGCTTACATAACTCGACCTGGGGCTTCCATCGCCTTCTTCCCTCTGACTCAACTTAAGGTCGTTATCGGTTCTCCCGAGATACAAAGGCAATTCCCGGCGAAACTCCGCTCTTCGCTTGCCCTTCCCCGTCTCCCCTTATCTCCATGAAATTGCCAGAAAACTGAGAAATACGAATACCGAAACGTCTCACAAACAATACACCCCTCCCCCTCCCCGGGGAAGGAATTAACGAATCGTTGACATTTCTTCTCCGTTCTAAACTCACCGGTGCGATCATTGTCGAGTTTCAATGACGAAACATCGCGACTGGAGATAAGTTCAGCTAAGGCACGGTGATTCGTGGGATCTTGAGAGAAATCAAGGCAAATGATACTATTTGTCAGGGCAGTCAGCCACAGTCCCGTTTCAGCGGCGAAAGAAAAGTTTTAGACAGGGGCCTTGGCTACGGCGGAAAAGCCGGCTCATTCTATTGCGAACAAAGGATAAAAATGACTTGATGGTAAGTTTGAGCGCGCTGGTACAGACCGGTTAAGTGTCAGCCTGGTAGAACTCCGGCGAACGGCCAGGCCAGCCGAGTTTCAAACCCGTTTACAGCGGTTTCCGGCTGTTCCTTTTTTCAGCGCTAGTTTCCTCCTCAGTTCCCAGCCTCTCTTTGGTAAATGCGGCTGTCTACTGAAAGTCAGGTCACAATACGACGTAAAAAAGCCGCGGCGGTAAGTCCGGCCCGCGTCAGGAAGTAACTAAATCAATTAATACTTTGTGAATATGAACGGCGTTAACGATGGCGAAAAAAGCTTCACCGCTCGGTTCTGCCGTGTTTGCTGAATTCAATGGACAGATTAAAGCGAACGTCAACAATATACACACGGCTGGAAATGTAGAATCTCAAATACTATCTAACGATCGTTTGGTAATAGGGTTTCAACGAATTTATGTACCCTTACGTGAATATTGTGTAGGATTAACAATGTGTCACGTGATGTGCCGAATTTAACGTGTATATTGAGGGGTTTTTATTTTGGTTTCAAGGAAATTATATGCCTTGGTCCGAGGAGGGGGGTAGTGGGGCAAAGGGGAACACGATGAAGTCCCTGATGAGTTCTGTCTATCATCGCGGGAACCAACGGCACGGTGTTGACGTCCGTACTACCTACGCCGTAATAATCGTTTAACGAAGGAACGGGCGTTTTCGACTGGCTGGCTTTATCGCATTAACCCAGACGATCAGCGATTGCCAAAGTAGGCGAGCGCTTTTAGAGATATCGAGGGTAACGAGGGTTGCGATTGGCCGATCGCGATAACGTCGACAATGGAAGCACCCTTCGCAGTAACCCGGTTTTCACAGCTCGATCGCAGGGACTTAATGATATGGATGCCGAAAATACTGGCTTTCGCCATACATCTTCGCCGTAGACGCGCGGATTTCCTGAGAATTTCCTCGGCCCTATTCATCGTATTAGTCGGTAATGCAAATGCCGCTGTGTTGCCTAAAAAAACCATTTCGTCGACGACCAAGGAACGAATAAAAGGCCAAGCAACACCCGGGTACTAGAGTGAGGTGTTGGCGAATTTAAGTTAGAAGAGGGAGAAAAAATCGTGGCAAGTTCGCCGTCGAAATTTCCCGTAGATAAACGCTATTACTGAGCGAAGTGTGATCAAACTTTCCTACGAGTTTCGTGTAACTCAAATATTAGGTTGGAGTGTTTAATTCCTCGAGGAAAGGGGATACAGGAAGTAATTGAGAACGCTCGTAATTGATTGTCCACACAAAGTGATTTATGCTTTAATCTAGGATCTGTGATTTAATCGTAATCGGCCAAACAATGTAATCAAATTAATGCTTACTTTCCCGGTGATTTACTGACAATATTTATCTATTTAAATATACTTCATATTTTGTACACGGTCCCTCTTTATTATTTGACCAACTTTTTCTAACCCTGTTAGAATTCGTATTATCGTAAAGTATATTAGGCACATGTAACGCGTGATAGAGGAAGATAATGAAAACCCCTTAGTGACGGAAGAAATTCGATTCTCGCCGCTCGTTCATGGTATTTCTTTTATTTTCTCGTTTTCTCTTTATTCGCTTTGATGTCCGCCGAAGTTTCCCGCGGAACGGGCGAATTCTCTAGAGAATTTTCGAGATCTAAGGCGATGCATAAAGGGCCGACGCGAAGAAATCCAAAGAATTCGTATTGGATAACACCCCGTAAGAGCTGTGAATGGTTTGGCAGAGCGCGGTATCCGTATATCTCGATGTGGAAGCCCTGGAAACAGGACAAAAGGTACTCGTATTCGCATTTACGGATGTCGATCGCAACCTT
This sequence comes from Hedychridium roseum, assembly GCA_963989215.1. NCBI lineage: Eukaryota > Metazoa > Arthropoda > Insecta > Hymenoptera > Chrysididae > Hedychridium > Hedychridium roseum. The sequence goes on along the minus strand of OZ022306.1, from coordinate 4,960,744 downwards.
TGTCGAAGAGCCTAACAAAAGAAACGTGTCTCTGGGCTATGCGGCGTAGCTATCGACGTTCCGTAGATAGATATTTATTATTTCGCCAGGAATTCTCCGTTCCACGAACATTCGCCCTGACATTCTTTTTACCATTGAAACAATCATTCTTCCTAATCGAATTTCCCTTTCGCTCCGCGCAACTTCGTTTCACGTTACGTTAAAATTACAAGCTCTTTGACGGGACTTTCCTTCGTTGCACGCGCAATATTATTTGACGTGAGACCGACGTCGGATATAATATTAATGTTCTTCAAACGAACCGCGGTTATTGAGCAGCGGTAAATCGATAATGCCGGCCGAAGGTTCTTGCGCTACGGAAAGACCGGGAAAATCAGGGAAAAACGAGTGCCCGCTGGCGATCGGCATCTCCCCGGCGGATACTGTTGAGCGTCGCGAATATTAGGTACTCGAAATCCCACGAAGAGCTTTGTGGAATTCCATTGACAAAGGTAATACGCCCCGGAGCGGCTCACTTCCGCTGGCCGTTTCCGCGGAAAACAAACGCGACGATGGCCTTTGAAGGAACCGCAGGACTTTCTTCTCTACATGCAGACCAATGCCAATAAATATCCTGGCCGGGGACCAATGCATTCTTCCGCAAGGGAATTATCCGGAGTAAGATGGAACGCGGGGAATCCTGATTCACGGCAATCTTTTGAGGTCGTCGCCAGCGTGATAATATCTTTACCACCGTCACCGTGTCTAAGAAATTCGCTGACCCATAGGAAAAAGGATCCCCCTCCCCTCTCTTCGCACGGTCCCTGATCCGACAGATAACAAGGCAATAAGTTCCGATAACGCAGGATCACACAACGCACAGAAGAATCAGCCAACCCTCGGCCGGTTAATTAGTAAACTGCCACTCACGGGCTTCTATATCACCCTCGAAGAATCCCATTAATTGCTTCTTACGTTACAGGACAGACATTGATGAACAATGAAAATCATTGCGAATTTTACCGAATTCGTTATTTTCCAAATATCACCGTTACGGGATGACACTTGATTCTTCGTTGAGTGATAATTTTTGTAATAAATACCATATTTGGTACGATGTTTCTTGATTATAAAACTTAACGATAATAATAATAATAAAAGTGAAAGAACCATGGTCCAGCCAAGAATGTTAAGAGTCACGGTATATAATACTTAACAGTTATAATAATTGTTATAATAATTGTGATAACAATGACTATAATAATGGTGTGTATCGGATAGATCCACAGGTACCATTTTTCCTAAGACGATGTTTGCAAAAATCTTCGAGAGACTGGCACGTGTTGCAAAGAACTCCTGTTGCTCCGTCGACGGAAGACGAGCAAAAGGTCCCTTTCTGATTACACTTGGCCGAATACGCCACCGACAACTGTTCTCTCCTTCCTCCTGGCGAAGATTGTTCCTTCTGCCTCGTTTCTCCCTATCGCGATTGCCGGATGGTTGACAGATTCGAGAAATTTCGTTGGAAATCGCCTGGAGGGGGAGAATTCCTAACCTGTAGAAGAAAGATCTATTAATAATTCCGAAATTAGTACACCTAATGTTCCAGAATAATCGGCCAATAAGTACCGAGAAATTGTAGAAGATGATGTTAAAAATAAATGTACTGTTGCATAAATTTTTCTAATTTCTTCTTTAAGTAGAAATAACGTTTCGGTTGACTGAGTTTAATTTGAGATAATGAAAAACTGTTTTCATTGACGGAGAAGGTTGTTGTCGATAAGTAGTTAGACGATTCTTTAATAATAATTTTTTTCATGTAACATAGTCACGTGACTTGAGATTCTTCTATAACGTCCCTCCTAACGAGGACGTGGAAGGTCTTTTGTAAAGATCGTCGTCATTTCCGAATCGGTCTTCAAAGTAGGACACGCTAAGCACTCATCTCGATGGGAAGGAAAGTCACAAGAAATTACACACAGTTGCGGCGACAGCCATACCTCCCTGCGAACTCGTCGTAACTCATCGTCTTTTTCGAAAATGACAGTCGTGAAATTAACTCCACGGCTACAAAGGGCCTTTAGGCTTACTCAACGGAAAATCCTTTCGCAGAGGAATCCACACTTGGCCAACACGTGTCAGTTTCTGAGATTAGACCTATAAATACGACGGGAATATCGAGACCCGGGGGCGCCGGTCAAAGGGTTAAAAATACCCGGCGGAATTTTCCCCACGGCAAGGAAATTACGTAGGGAGAGGGAGAAAGAGAGAGGGGGAACAAGAACGACGCGGAAATCTTGCTGGAATTTGGCAAATTTCTTAATCCGGCAACAGCGCTGTCGGGGTAGGGCCAATAGGCCCGGGGAATCGATATTCGATTGGCCGATATAAACGGTATGCCACGGGAAAGGAAGAAAACGATTCTCGCTTCCGTGCAGCGACAGGACGTATCGCGGGGCACCTGTTACCGATAAATCTCTTGCTGCGCGAGCGCAGGGTCATTTGTCAAGGCACCGATCGATCAAACGCGACGTCTCCGCGTCGCATGTCCCTCATCTCCCGAGCTTTGAGCTTCCCTTCCGATAAGGGAACCGTCTTCCCCCCCTCCCCTCCACTCCTCATCCTTTGGCAATCCTGATACCCCACCGTGTTCGTAGTAACTAGCCGCCAGTTCACAATTGATGGCTACGTCCGACTCGTACGAAATGTTTTCCAGAGATCGTGAAACAAAACGACGACGGTCGGGAGCAATGATATCAATATTTTGTATTAATGTACCGGTAAGCCTAGGCTTCGGTAAAGATTTTGTGGGAGATTTAACGGAATATTCACTGGTTTTTATGAAACATGCATTTTGCGGGTATTTTTCAGGGTTAAGTGGGTAAATATTGTATTCAGAGAAAGGTGAGGAGAACCCGTGTAATTTTTTAAAGTAACAAATAGCGCGGAGGTTACTGTTTTAAGCTCGTGAGATTTTTTTTTCGGGGGTACACAAATATTTTACAGGTCAATTTGAAAAGCTTTCTCAGCGAAGCCGCGGCACGTAAGGCATCTATCTTTCTTTAAAATTTCACACCTCCAAATGGACATTCACCCTCAACGGGAATAAACATCTTGTAGCTCTCTCACGTATTATTCATGGCAATCTTGCTTACCAAAAGTAAGTAGTTTGTATCCGTAAATAAGCTATACATCAGCGGCACAGGAAAGAAATCCTACTTATTATAAATTCCGAATTTTACATTGTCAAAATAAATAAAGGTAAAAGGTATCCTTTTAAACTGACCAAAAACGATAGTTAAAAGAAACGGAAAATCATTAAGAAAAATAGCTTCGTTGAAGAACATTACCTTCGCAAAGATAAATACAATAAACGCACGATACGTTGCGAAATAAAGAGTTGCTTCAGTGTAAACTCCGTGCCCCGAGAAACCGGAAATTACGTGTAAGGGTTTCCCCGGCCAGCCAAATCAGTTCCTTTCTATGCGGTCATGTTTAAATCATGCTGCCGCGTAATCCGTAGTTCTTTGCACCGTGATTCTACGGCGGTCCTCGAAACTTGGCCGTGCGTCACTTTCCCAGGACTTTGGAGCAAACAGCTTCGAACGTTGGCTTAGGGGGGTGGAGGGAAGGGGGGAGAAAGAGAAAGAGAGAGGGAGAAACGAACACGATTCGAAAGTTCGTCGGCGAACGGCCGCGTAATCTCGAATTCCCGCGCAAACTCCCGGTCGCCCGTAATTTTCGCACTTCGGTTCTCGACAAGAAACCCACCCCTTCCCCCTTTCGAGCCCTCATGCGTGCGGCCATTATCGTCATTCCTCGGCGCACCGGGGACATTCGTGACGAGCCGTCGTAATTCAGAGTTTCGCGCGCGTGGGGACGGACCATCACACGCGATTAGTAAATATTCCCAACGTCGACTGATTGCACGTCGTTAAAAGCCCCTGGCAATTTTGCAACGAAAAGCCAACGAGGGCCGGGAGAAAATTTGAAGGAAAGGGCTCTTATTCTATTGCGTTTAATGACGAGCAAGAAAGAGATACGTCCCTAAGGAGAATAATTCTCTTAGTTTCAAGGAAAGAGTCTGCTTTCTTTTCGTATAATGAAGATTGAATTTAACGGTTCTGTGATTACGGAAGAAATCATCAACGTCATATTACCGGAAAGAATAACTAGATTTTACGGGCTTTCGATAGATAATACGAGTTTGTTAACTTCGTCAGGCAATTTCGTGGCTGCGTTGCAGGGCCGGCAAGTTTCTGGAAATCCTATCGCATTTCGCTGGGACGTAATAGTGTTTGTCGAGCTCTTAAGAAACACTTTCCGGGCTATACTTTTGCGGCTGTGCGTTCTCGCGTATCGCTTTACGGCGAATTCGATTGCCGGCTATCGGCTGGTAGTTTCAACTTCGCTTTGATGGGGATTAGCGTGTTCCGCGGTGTCTTATTAAATTGCACACCGGACGAAGGGGAGAGTTAGATAATATCACTGTACCAGCGGGAACGGTATTAAGATCTCTCAGGCATCTATCTGCGTCCCACCCTATCAATCTATTCCCTCCCCCCTTTTCTCATTCGCGGAACCCCCCCGTTTTTCCTTATCTCGCCCAAGCATTGGCACACGTGTGTGCGTGTGTGTGATTATTTTTCCGGCTCATTTCCCGCCGGCGAATGACGGACAGGCGAGGCCCCGTTTATTCTATGAAAAGCCGAAAAGACTCCGAGGAATTCCGATATAAGCGGCGCGCGAGTAAAAGGTGAGCGACGAGACGCTCGCCGCCAAAGACGTCGTTCGTCAGAGGGGGGATACCGGGATACATTAGAATCGTACATAACTCAACTTGCCGAGCCCTTTGTGCGGCGAAATACCCGAGCGAAGGGAACATTCCGCTAGTAAACACGCGTCGCATGGCAGCCTGTGAAAGAGATTACGCAAAATACCGTCCGTGGATGTTTTAACAAAAAATAAGGTTAATCCAAATAGAAGAATTTCAATAGCCGTATGCACCGAGGAGAAATTTTCGAAGAAATCGTATCATACGAAGTAACAAATTTTAGGGGCTTTTCGGTACGTTTAACGAAATATTTTACTCGATACGGGTTTTTACAAAATTTCTTCCTAACGCAGAATGAATCTTTTGTGCTAGATGAACAGGTAAGAAACTTTTCACAAGTGATGTGTAAAGAGAGAGAGAGAGAGAGAAAGAAATTAGTTTATTCCAGGGATCTAGATACCGTTTGGACAAAATACAAGAATACAATGTGTGAATGTAAAACGTGCGATATGAAAATATAAAATAAAATAAAATAAAATAAAATTTCCGGTTATGAGCGTTCGAACAGATGTCTATAGAGCGATAATTTAAACGTAGTAAGTGTAGAACATTGCCTTACGCGTAATGGAAGGGAATTCCAGATACGAATGCCAGCAGCCACCGTCGAGTTGTAGTATGCACGACATATGGGAAGGATAAGCTCGAGCTCACGGGATCTCATCGAGTAGTGAGAGGCTACATGAGAGACGGATGATAAATCGTATACTGTTGCCCCGAGTTACGGTTTACCGTCCGGTTGTGGTTTAAATAAAACTTAAAGCAATGCATAATAACGGTCCGCGGAGGTTCTTTATTTACTTGGCCCGAAGTTGCTTATCTTCCGAGGGATACTTTCCTGAAGCTGTTGATTTTTTAAAGTGCAATCATCAGTTTTCCGCACTGAAGGAATCATAATGGGATAAGAATAATTGGCAAGTAGGCCAGAGAGGAGGTAATTTAAAAAGTTGTGCGATAAATTCGTTTGATATGCGCAGTTAGCTTGTCTGGAAATTTCGAAGTAACGTTAATAACTACGTTTTCGCTTGCTTCAATATTAAACTGTTCGTTGGAACTTCCATTTACCGCTCGAGAGTATACTCGTTCCCCTTACGTCGCTAGAATTTACGAGCCTAAAATAGACTTAAGCCGAATTCGCGCGTGCCACACGCCCCGGGGAAACCTGAAACGTTTTCCCAACGATCTTCCCCAACAGCTGATCTACAGGCACTCGACGTAAGAACAACACATGGTTCTTCAAGCGTTAAACCATTCGCTGGGAATCGATTAAACGGCGGCTCAAACGCGATCGGACTTTAAATAAACGTTCCGTAGGATATTGTGATCTGCGAAAATAGAATTCGGCACGAGCGCAGTACTCAGGTATCCCCTTTCAAACGGACTTTCAATTGGCCACTGTTTACCAAAACTACGGCGCTCAAACCGCTGTGAAACCGATCGGAAGGTTAACAGGATCCTACGAAGGAGCAAACGGAATACCCCCTGCCCCCGACGAACCCCGCGAAAACGAACATTTGGCAAATGCCCTTTGAAGTCCATTCTCGCGTTCGAATGGACTTCTCTTTCTTCGGGTGGAACAGGCTATTGTGGTGAAAATTTGCGAGCGATCGAATTTTCATTCGTATCGGGGGTGATCGAGGAAAAAATGGCCGACTACAAGCAACGTGGAAAATAAGTGCGAACGGCAAAGGGTAAAACGAATATGGAGTTGACCTTCGGAAGCAGCGCTTAGCTCATGCTTAATTCAACCGATAAAATCTCATTGAAAGGCATAGAGTTCGGGGAAAAATGCGTCAACCACCCCCGTTGGGACTTACGAAGGACGATAGGAGAATTTACAAAATTAATGCCACTGAGCAAGACGGATTCAAGCTCATAACACACGAAACCAATCTTCTGATATTCTTCAATCACAATATCAAAGATGAAAAAAGATTAAAAGACGAGCAACGTGGCGGTGTCTTAAATTATGTAAAACAATGATTAATTATGAGTTTTCTCAACTTATGCAGATATGTTAATTGTCTGAATGTTTTCGACAGAACCATTCAGGGCTATTTCGTATTCTTCGTATTCAGGGGTATCAAAAATGCAGTGTTTCGAGCAATAAAAGTAAGTGCGCAATTTGCCAGGACAATGTGTCATTAACCGCATTGGTTAGCGAATATCCGGGCTGTTTGACAATGTGTACCTTCTGACGGGTGGTCGAATTTCCGGAGCGTTCCGAAAAAAAGAGACCCACGTCCGGCATTTCCGTGAGCGGAAAATCGATCGACAGTCGCGGAACAACGGGCTAACCGACCGTGTGTATTACGATTTCAGTGAGTTTTACGCAGATCTCGCGACGAAGTATATGACAGATTATACCACGAGGAACGATTATGGCAAACGTGTAAAAGGGTAATTTCTAAAGAAAGCGAGAAACGGGGAAGAGGGGGGAGGGTAGATTAAAAGGAACCATTCGATGGGTAAACAGTGGTTCTGCCCGGCGTCGCGATGACAAGAAAATGGAAGCGGGGTGGCAATTACGTCGAACCTAATGCGCGCGAGTGAAATGTTATGCAGTTCCGGCAAGTCTATGGCGTGGCCGGAAGTCGTACAAACAAGGAAGCGCCAGATAAAAACGGGCAAATGCTAATGCGGAATGTAAAAGAGGTGGCCGCGAGCGGCGACGAGCCGCAGCTGACGGCGGGGCAAACCACGCTCCACTGATTTACATAGAACCGCCCCGACATTTTGCCAGTCAGTCGAAAGAACCAACCGCCAGATAATTGCACCTTCCTCGCCCGACGTTTACTGTCCGCCCGAGAACTACTCAGCACGGAAAACAGTCGAATGCTGCACAAAACGGACAGACAATGATGCCTCAAACATCGAGCGAACGCGAAGTAAACGTACAGAGTACGGAGACGATATTCGTGTGAATGAACGAAATCGGGCCGTATCAATGACATAATATATTGTTAAGTACTGTGTTTAAGGTCAAAAAGAATCGATGCATTTTTACGCACAACTTAATGTCCTTCTGAATTCTGGATTAAAGGATGAAGTGTTACGTTTGAAAAAATAAAGGTGACCTCCAAACCAAAATAATAAATTTATGTAAGTATGCAATATGCAACTTTTGTATGTAAGAATTTTTCGTAAAACGCATAATTTAGAAGCTATTCCAAGTGTGCATATTAGGCGTACCACTCTGAATAATTAGGAAATTAAAGTCGATGTACATTTACCTTGGCTATAGAAATGCATATTTACAATTGAAGTTTATCGAAATTGGCATGCTATACATTTCTTAAGCGGTCCAATGAAATTCTAGCAATGGGAAATATTTTCCGCAATATCCGGGTTAATATAGTTTCGTGAGAATCACTTATCGTCCGGCCGTACTCGGGGAAATAGCTGACGGGTTAGGAAAGTCGTTGAAGCGTAACCCGGGGATTTCGGCGAAATAAACGCTCGTTAAGACGAAATGAGGACTTGGCCGTGAAGTAGGCGAATCCAACTCGTCGGGATTTTAGGTTTAAGTAGTGAACTCAATTACTTCCCTTTACCCGCATTGCCGAGAAATTCCGGTTGAAACACATTTTTGATAAAGTCAAGATCAGTGTCGTGTCTGTGTAGAAGGACGTTGAATAAAGTTTGGAAAACCAGTACGCGGTAGACCGCGAGTTTCAGGAAAATACGGGCTCGTTAGGAAGAAACGAGGACCAGCAGGAGCGCAAAGTTAAGAGGACAAAATGTTCCCGTTTGATTATCTCATTAAACTGGATCTCTAGCAATGTCAATGTTAATATGGGTAACAATTTTAGTAAAATGCCAGAAACCGACATACGAAATGCAACTGATCCGAACTTTCCGGAAAGACCGGTGCTTCCCCCGATTTAAAATGTAATTTAAAAAAAAACAATAGCCAAGACCCGCGATAAGATAAGAACAGATTGCGGTTCATAAGCCGCGGATTTCTGGGGGATAGGTGCTCGTTAATTCGAAAAGAGAATTGCGCCAGTCACGAAGGAAGAAAATCGAGGCGCCGTAGTCTTTCCTTTTATTACCACTGGCTTCTATTCTCCCTCGGGCAATGAGAACTGAACTCGGACCGAGAGCGTATGGTCCGTGTCGTTTACGATACGGCAATTAAATCGACCCGAAATCTCATTGGTCAAGGGGTGGGGGGGATAAGATGGCCACCGGTATCTTCCTTGATCATTGCGAATTTGTCCCGGAAATTTTCGTCGATCGTTCAGGGCTCTCCGTGAGATTTAATGCGATCCGCGGGCCAGGATAATTAGTATCGTTCGACGTGACGCTGTCGCATTAAACGAATATTAATGGCCCGACGTTTCCTTCCACCGGCAGGCCAAGCACCGTGCTTGCTCTATAAAGATAAATGTCTCGAGTCGACGGGGCGGCTTGCGGTTCTCGTTTTCTCCGCTGCAGGTCCTTCGAGTGTCGACATCTTTTTCCCCTCCCCGACGTTCTCGTTTTATCGTTTCGTGCGGCATAACATCCATTAGGCATTCGTAAAGTAACTATAAATCAACGGAAATTCCACGCTCGGAAGTACAATAAGGGCAACGCGGAATACCCAATTTACGTCCCTTCTTGACGCGTCGCCACACGCACGGGCCAAAAGTTACCTACGTAAATATACATCGCTTAACGTACCAAAGGAAAATTTAAAAGTAAATACCTTGTCGTTACTCCTGTTACCGAGAAAGAACAATTAAGAAAACGTATAGAGGGAAATTTCGTTAGGAAAGGGCATTACATAAATACTACACTGAAGAACAACAGCGAAGAGAATTTTGGAAAATCAATTAAACATTGATTTGATCTTTGCCTAAGAACCATCGAATTACCTGATGGTTTGTAAATACATGTATCATCGTTCATGTTCTTAACTTTAAAGCCCTCGCTAGAATACCGTTGGTCAATTAATGCAAGTAACAATATTTACACTCGCCATCAAATTTGTTGCGTTTACTAGGAAACGTACACATCTTCCAATATTACGAAGATCAATGAATTACAGCGTGTTCGTTGCAAGGTAATCAATAATACCGGTAATGTCACATATTTGGAGGAATAAAGCGTAGCAGTGTGTAAAGAGGAATTGCAGTAGGACGTATTTGGGGGTTGAAGTGTATGCACCGAGTAGCGAATCGATCTTCCCTAATTTAAAATTTAACCCGCAGCCAAACCACAAACTACTTGGCTGCATTATAGATGAGCCGAGGAAGATGGAAGACGGGTGGGAAATGAGCAAGTTTTGCATATGCGCGCGTCACGTAAGATTTTTCTATTTTTCGCCGGCGTCTGTGAGACCCGCGGACGGAAGAAAAATGGAATTCCACGCACGATCCACAGAATGAAGTATAACTATTGATCGGCTGGGAAATGTATGCAGACGCGTGCAGGGGATCGCTGAAATTTCTAGGCACAGAGCCGTTAATTCGTTATTCAGGTCAGACGTTGAAATCGACTGCATTCGCGATAAAGCCCTAAAAGGATCTAGTTTCATTTTTAATGACTTCCAAAGTATGGCGCTTCCAAAGCGAAAATTACTTTCCCGGCTAATATCGTTATCGCCGGCGGAATGCCTGCATTTGCCAAAGCCTTTTCTTTATCTGTCAAGTATCAAGAACTCCGGCAAGGTATTATAAAAAGTCGAGGAACTCGGCGAGGAAGTTTGCGAGGATCCTTTGAGGAGTAAGGAATTCCGATCGAGCAACGGTCATCAATAGTCCTGCTGCTTTCCCACTCCATTAACATTCTGTTATTCGGGAAATTCGACGAATAATTTATTAAAGCACATTTTCTTCCCATTGAAAAGTCTTATCCTCTTTCACGAAGGGAAATGGAACCGTTGGATCAACGGAAGCGGTTGCCCATTCAATAGATATTGCTCTCTTTTGTGGCAATGGCTATTCTCCCCTGGTAATTGGAATAATAGCTATTGAACGCGGTCTACCCCAGAAAGGATACTAATTTTCCTCAAAAATCACTGAACCTCTCGTCACAAAAGGCCCCCCCTCCCCGCGATACTCCAGCTCGATGTCGCATTATTTTTCTTACAAAAAATAATTACTATCCCCGAAATAGTACTAGAAAAGTTTGTACAACCTTTACCTTGGTGAATTCTTCGTGAAGAAGGGCTCTCGCACCTTCCCTTGCCTTTAATCACTACGCTCCGGACTTTACTTTACATTCAAAGGGAGGGCCGAATTGTTGGCCGTGGGAAATTCTTGGCTCGGTTTACGATCACTCGGAACTTCCGGCGTAACGTTTTGCCCGGTTTCTTCGGGTCGTTTGGCCGCGCGAAAACCGAATTGCACTCCCGTGTCCGTCTGTTAATCAAGTGACCGTAGCGCGGTCTGCACACCGCAGGCTGTTACCCCGCTGCTCCGAGCTGTCACTTTGCCGAGCTCCATTCGCTGCGGTCTCAGCGGTCTCCTCAAGGAGACTACGTGATTCTCAGCAGACCAAGCACTGCACAGGACGGAACGCCAAGTTTTTCCCTCGTAACTACGGAACAACCTAACACAAGCTAAATACGACGATAAAAGCAATGCAGCGCGGCTCGCTGCTCAAAGTACCTGGCCAAACTCGAAGAATTTCCAATCCCTCGTGCTGAATAAAAGGAAGAATTAAAAAGAATTGCGCGAAAGTTAAGGAAAAACTCATGTGCCGAAGGAAGTCAGAGTCCTCGGTCCTCGTGGACCGTGATTACTTTTCGATTCAACTCGCGTGCAAAATCTCCATCACAGCTGGAATTATTTGCCCGCCAGGCGGATGGTTTAATGGCGCTGATCGGTACGCTTCCGCGTGGACAGGGGGGTGTTCATTGAAATTCGTGGTCCGTCGTGAGCCAGACGGAAGGGTAAGTTAGTGGAACGGCAATCTACGCTGTCTCCGCGGAGTTGTTGGCCGACGTACGGCGAATAATCGGCCTGTCCCGCGGCGAACGCGAAGGTCATAGGGCACATGACGGTTACAGGCTATCAGTGATAAACCTAATTAAACGCGCAAGTTGGTAATTTCGGGAAAGGGAAGGCCGGCGACCTCGAGTCGGCCCTCGGGGCGGCGACGTTCCCTTCAGGAAACTCAATTAAGATGCAGAGAGCCTGCAGTCTAATAGTCTAATTGATGGAACCTCAAATATTTAGACCGAACCTTGGCACAGGCGCAAATCGATACTGTCCGTGAATCCCTCAAAGCTTCGCACGTTCGCCTATCTTCTTCTCCAAGTTGTTCCATCGAATAAACGGCAAACACTCACCCTTCAAGTACCCCACGTTATCCAACCATCTGTTTCCTAGTTGTATCAAAGAATTCAGTAATGTTGATTTACCTTGATCATTGGACGAAATGTGTCAACGATAGTTTCGGAAAATGGGAATAAGGGATGCACATGTGCATGTAAGTACGCGAGGCTAAGATAAGACAAACGTGGCAGAGGGTAAGCGTTGCTATGAGGTTGTCAGAAATTTAGCTCGAGCAATATCGCGAGTTCACTGTGTCGAGAGAAACCCTGTGCCAGTAATTACAGTCTTTACAAGTTCCTCCCAATCTCACGGTTTCCCTGCTGTTCCATTTGATGCGATATGAGTTGCGCCAAATGTTCCTCCCCCACATAAGGGTGCGTCAAGTTTTAACAATCATTGTGCAAAGATTCTGGCCAACTTATCGAAAACTACCACATGGAATTCGTAATTAACGTTAATTGCGTCGCGCAGGAATTGCTCACGTCATCTTCCTCTGGCAATTATTAAAGTAACAAACATTAAAAAAAGTATAAGCTTCGTTACTTTCAGTGTCCTATTATTCTGTAAGGCGGACGTTAATGAATTATTAAACGAAGGTCTTTACACAACCCCGTAATTAGGGCAGAAAATTTTGAAATAAAGTGATCACAGTTTCTAAAAGGATAATAAATGAGCTTCGTTGGGTGACCGACAATTGGCTCAAAGTTTGCCGAAAATTCTTTGAAATACTATACGACTTTGAGCGGAGTTCCCGAGCGACTGTCAGGAAAAAGAAGAGGCAAATGGAATTTCACCAACTGCCGCTACGTAAATGGAGACCCTGACACCGTGATAATTCCATTAATATTCTCATTATGCGGAAGGTGACTTCCTCGCGGCTTTTGCGCGTGGTTACTTTGAACTGCAATATCCCGAAATGCCGTAGGAATGTTCAAGGCAGGACATGGCAAAGTTTTAATGAGCTCCGCGGCGTTAAAGATATCGCGATCGGTCTATTCTGCGAATAGTCTTCAGCCAACGCCTCGAATTCGCCTAACAATGCTAGTAAAGTAATATAATTCCGCGCCCCGCGCAACGACACTCCCGGCGTATAACGATTTCCAGGATTTTGCATTATTCCCATTGCCAACCTCGCGCTCGTTAGTTCACCAAAGACAGTTTTTCAAGAATTCCAAAAGCTATTGATGTTTGCGAAATATTTCATAAAGTTTCTTCGCAATTATTAACGTAATAGGATGAGAATTAATTGAACGGTGTCATTTTCCAATTCACTTTGCGAAGTACGATGTAATATTCCAGTATTCTCCTGTCTTTGTTCGATCAATATTTTATTTTGCCACTTCAAACGGAATGAATTGTAGGTGCAAATCCGGATGTACCGACTCTCTATATTGAAAATAATGGAAATACGTGCAGGCTTTATAAATATTTATGAGCACACAACTTCGACGTGGGCATGTTGCATTGGTGTGTTTTTGACTGTTAGTCACTCGTTGATAATATTTACTAGCCCTTCAAAAAAATAAAGTACCCTGCTGAAAAACAGCTGCACGTGTAAATAAATCCCGTAATTTACACGTACAAGAAAGCGCTCGAACGTTCGTTTACAAGCAATATATTATTTTTTATTTACATAATTATAACGCCGCATACGTCAAAATTACTCTATAAAAATGTGCAACAATCTGGCTGATCCTCTACATCGTAATAAACGAAATCGCGGGTTCTGCAATGTTCTGCGTAGTGATATTGAATTTTTTCGACGTTCTTGCGTGTCATTTACGGAATCACTTTTTAGCAATTAAGCGTGGCAGGGACGCGTTGAATAATGGTCTTTCTTAGAAAAGCATCGTAATGCAAGTACGATGCTGAAAATACGCGCTCGTACATAATTCATAAAGTGCGAGGTAAAAAGCGCGTCTATGCTTCGGCGGCTGACGGGAAAGAGAAAAAGGAAAGCTTCTCAAATGCACCTTTGAACGCCGTGATACAGTGAATTTCGTCGTAAACTTTTCATGCATATACATTGAGAATGTACGGAGTGTGCCCCTCATGCCGGGAATCTAATAAACACTTTATTTATGGACTTCGCACACACAGTCTTACCTGTCCTTTTCCCCACTCATCCCCTGGAAAATAATCTTTAACACTCTGGATAATTGTATTAAAAGTAGAATAACAATTCCAAAAAGTTCGGACATTCACGCATCGAGCAAATTCGAGTGATTATTCAGCTTTATTCTAATTACTGCTAAACGATCAAACGAAATTCACCTCCCTTTAGAATGTACATTTAATTGATCACAGAGCACTGTAGTTTATCTTTATAATTCCATTTCAACTTTTTACTAGGTCGAATTTTATTACAATTATACTAACAATCTCAAGCATTGGGGCATTCAGGTAGTGAATAATTTCTAATGATTATTTGAATTTATTCTAATTACTGTTGGATTATGAGACAAAATTGACTTTCCATTTAGAATTTCGATCCAATTGACCACAGAGCGCTGTAACTTATTTTCGGCATTTTATATTAAAACTTTGAGCAAGGAACGTGTAGCTTTAAGATTGATTAGATTAATTAGCATAACGGTCGACCGCGGCGTTAACGTTGAATTATTCTCCGCGTATAAACGTATAACAGCGGGCAAGTTCGGTGGGTTTAGAGTGGATGAGTATTACCCGCTAGTGTATGCAACACGGCGAACTACGAGTATATTTGCAGTGGGGAAATCGGGTGGCCAGAGGGAACCTCGTTTCCTCGGTGATCTCGTTTCTTACGAGCATGACGGTTCACCTTTTGCCGTACATGCGGCGCGAAAACGACGAAATGTGCCGGATAATATTACCTCTTCGAACCGTCCATTAAATATAACGACCGACGAAAACTCTCGTCGCTTCTGACCTTCCTGCTGTCTACGGAGATATTGACTCAAGACACACCGTAGCGAGGAATGGTCGATAACAACAAACACCTTATACCACGATATAAAGCTGTTGAAAAGAGAAGCTTGAATACACGCTCAGAAA
The DNA here is from genome assembly GCA_963989215.1 of Hedychridium roseum. NCBI lineage: Eukaryota > Metazoa > Arthropoda > Insecta > Hymenoptera > Chrysididae > Hedychridium > Hedychridium roseum. The sequence continues at coordinate 4,945,633 of OZ022306.1, read as the reverse complement.
CTGGATGGGCCGATTTTCACGATATCTTTCCGTAGGTGGAGATTCGATGCAAGAAAATTGAAATTAGTTGTTCCTTGATGATCATTTCATTGGAAAAGATATAATTTGATTTATATACCGTTGTGTATTGTACTTTATTGTACTTAGTTGCAGTTCTTTTGTGATGATAATACTATTTAAACAACATGGGGCTTACCCTGTACAGCTCCGAGAAGACTGCACTTTGAATTTGAATAGTCCGGTCGACTAATTTCTGCAGGGGAAATACGTGACGTAGAAATAAGATGCACCTCCCTTTCTGCAGGTTTAATAAAGACAAAAGCGGCAAACCCTTGTCCCGAAGTGACAACTTGGTGTAGCCCGAACGAACACCTAGGACTACGTGACCATCCGCCAACGCGATAATACGTGAGAAAACTGTTGAAGCTCACAATATACACGGGACGAAGTAATTTACCACTCGGCGGAGAAGACGGGATGCACAGTGAGCCTGAGAATTGCAATAACTCGTTGTAACGCAGTGCGATAACTCGTTGGAGAAGGAAGGAAAGATGGCAGGAGTCGTGCTTATTGGTAGGAATTCGCAAGTGACGGGGGAACGTAGGATATTCGTGATTGGACTTTGATATTCAATAGAAGGCCTCGTCCATCACTTCCGCAAAGTTCGCCCACGGCTATGACGACAGACGACGGGGCGGTTGGCGGTTCCCGAGCGTTCGATAAGGGCGAAAGGTGATTCCCCCGAGGGGAGGCTCGACGAAGGGAAGAAAATTGAAAATCCTCTCCCGTCCGCATATTCTCCTTGACCGCTGCAACGGGGATTTCCCTGCCTTTTTCTCGTCTTACCACATTCCCGACGAGAACAACACTGTTCCGGCGAACCCTTTCTTCTCGATCCACCCTTTTCTTCCCTCGATTAGTTATGAAATGTCCGGCAAAGCAGATGCTTCGGGGTTTGCCCATTTTTCTCGCAAGGGCAATAGAGCCGGTTTTACCTGCGCTTCTTCCCGATAAATTTTACGACTCCCTAAAGTGCCTACAGCGATTTCCATCGAAAAAGTAACATCGTCAATGCAGGAAACTCTGCTGACCCAAGGATCCGTTATTCATTGGTTTACCATTCGCTACGACTGTCGTCGTCGACAGGAACGACATTTTTCGATAAACTCAGTTCTCGTGGAATTAGCCTGGAATCGGCTTAAAAATTATCGGGAAAAAGCCCTGCAGTTGATTAGCAGATCTCTCTGGTATTTTAAAGCTTTCATCAAAGCGAAAGCCTGGCCGGGTGTAATGGACTTACGAGCATCGGCGAATAAACATCGCGACTGCCCGATACGACGAACGAATCCATTTGAAGTCCTAATTAGCCGTTGGTATTTCGCGAAGCCAGCGGAAAACGAGCTTTCCCAATGGAGTAAGCGCTCTCTCTGCCGGGACAGAGGCTAAAAAAAGCTTTTACCAAAAGTGTGTAGCTACCGTTACTTTGCCGAGACTGCCGCCCACGCTTCTAATACACGTCGAGAACATGATCCATGAATAATGGGTATCGGGGGAGTCGTTTCATCGGGATCATCGAGAACACATCGACGTTGGCTTTACCGTCCGAAAGCGTTACGTTGCTTCAACCCCCTCCCCCCACCGCGAACCCATCGCCCACCCCTATGGCGCGCTGGAAATAATTTATACGTTCGCGAACCGCGAATTAATTTGCTCTTCGGTAAAACGATATTCATATTGAGCCGCGTGAACGACGATGAGAAAGACAAAACTCAATTCTCTCACAACGCGCTGAGGACACAGTCAAAGTGGAATTCTATAATGGCTTTTGTTGCGCTTTGAGGCAGCGCACGCGAAGAACGCATTGCCCGTTCGCGCGAGAGTGTTTATTCGTACCGAGAAATAAAATGTTGCTAACTTTGACTGGCTCAATGAAAATTTCACGTGTTATCGATTTCTTGCCAAAAGTCACGTGGCTCATGTTACGGAGAAAATGAAAGCGTTGAAAAGTTTACGCTGGGTCTGATATATGATTCGCTGATGGAATATTTTGGATGATTAGAAGGAAAATAACGTAAGTCAAGGTAGTTGGTAAGGTCGATGAGAAAACAGGATTATCAGTGGCAAATACAGTGCTGGCGGCCGCGGAGGAAATGATAAAAAACTAATCGATGAAAGGCAAACAAGAGATAAGGACATTAATAATCAATGAAAACGGAGTAATGAGAATCAGCTGGTTATTGAGCGGGACAAATTTCAAGCCTATAATTTCTTGCTTTCGTTTTATCGCGTTCTAAAAGCACTAGCAAAAAATTAAGGGAAAAGTATTGCCCCGAAAATTGTCCGGAAATAATTAGTCTTATATTACAATTTGGAAACACTCTATCGTTGTATTTTCACTGGTCGTGCGATGCATGAATCTGTCGTTTTCAATAATGCGCAGTACTCTGTAGTCATTTTATGCGCGGTTTTTCACGAAAAAGGAGTTGTCCCGCTGTCACGATTAAATCCACGCCGGAAAAGCAAGTTTACCGAAACACATTATGCCTCGGCCGTGTCATGATTAAATCCCTGCCGGAAAAGCAGATTTACCGAATACATTATGTCCTGTTCGTGTCGTCGTTATAGTCCTGCCTCTTAAATGACTTTCATTTACGAGCATACACGGCGCTGCTTTCCAAACGTGTTATAATTTATCTCCGAAGACACATGCTCACCGTCCCATCAATACATTTCTCAATGACACACTAAAGATATTGGGAAACAATAAAGCAGTTTTTGAGGAAACCAACTGTATCACTTTGAGAAAACAGGTATTACATTTCGTTAATTAAATAAATTCGAAGTATCTGTTGATACGTAAGATAAATACGATTGTCCTAGTCTCCAAGTTCACTTTAATGAGCCACGTAAAAACGTAAATCGCAGAGTCCCGGATTTGGTATTTCGCTGTGAGAAATGAAGTACGGAAGAATAAACCAGTTTTCCCGTCTTTTACAGCGTCTGGAGGCATTGAATGGTCCCTTTAGCGTTCGAACGAGTGGCCGTGCAAAACGGATACATGATTTTTCATCGAATTCAGAACGCTCTCCGGCGAAGAGAGATGCGGAAAATCAGATTTATCCGGTGGACACGGTAGGTCAGCGTAGCGCGCTGAAATTTCAGCTGCGAAATGGAATTCATTTGAGGAAGCACGGAGTGCTTATGGACGCCTTCGGTGCAGTTGCATAACTCGGAATAAACGTCCGCCGTCGTAAAAGCATCGCGTCGTTACGCCGACAGAAACGCGAGCATACGAGATGAACAGGAAACCCGTAATTGTCCTCTCTGTTTTTGCAAAACAGACCGGCGGAAATGCCAAGGTCTCGACTTAAAATTTCATCCAGGAACACACGCAGGAAAGGAAGGACTCGGCAATCTTTTCAAAAACATCGGTTTATCACGTTTCCGAGTCAATATTCCTCGGTACAGCGAATCAAAAGCCTTCTTTTAAGATTAGGAGAATCGTTTTCTTCTCTGGTCGACAGTAATTATTGATAACGATGTCTTGCGGGTATCGAATTACTGAAATGCTAAGGAGAGGACCTCAGCAGTACGACGAATCTCTTTTCTCCGCGGAAAACATGACTCCGGTGTTCTTTTATCCGGCTGGCAAGGATGTAAAATATCGAACGGAGCTTCTCGCTGGCAGTTTGACTGCAGATAAAAAATATCAGCGAGAAGGGAACGTTCTGTTTGCCGTGGCTCCGCGTGATCGTGAGAAATCGAAGGATTTTAGAAAATATACGTCCGCATCCTTTCATGGCGTCGACCGTTCGCGCCTTACTCTACTATACTGCCGGGCTAAAAGCCATGCTTTACTACTTCGCCCAACTAACGTTCTACAGGCTCCCGCATCTCGTGATTTCGTAAAGACTAAAACACCAAACGTATAGAACGGTGGCACGGAAAATCGTCGGTAAAAGCTTTCGCCTAACACGAATTTCGACCATTTATTTCGTATCACGGTCAAAAGGAGATAAAAGAAGATGTAAGGTATAAAAGAATATGACAAAAGGCACTTTCAGTTATTAGGAATTTCCAACTGTTTCAGACTTGTAAATAATTTAAGTTTAAAACACTTACCCCGTAGTACTGATTCTTATTTTGGCCAAATAGTTCCTCTCGGATCTAAGCAATGGTTCACAATAATAGACTGACCCCGTAAGCAAGGATTTTCCGGTAAATGGAACATTATGTGAGCTTGTAGACATGGAAAGATTTGTCTAAATATACTTACATCGAGAGCGATCGTATTTCTTACTACTTCGACAGATCGACTGTTCTCAATATAAACCCCTATCCCCGTATCTGTGTATTCGTGTATCCGGGGCGATTTTCCATCCCTATTCTATCCAGCCGTGACCTCAACGACTTAGTCTTCCGACAAATCGGAGTTATACAAAATTAGGATCACACGATGTTCTAATTATAATTCTAAATTCTAACGACAAGTAATGTCCTAATTAAACAACATTTAAATGAAATATCGTTCGAAAGATAAGATTCAAGAAATTTCGAACAACGCAGGACTTGAGTGTAACAGAAGGTGAAGAAAAACTGAAAGAATCGGAGTGATGTATGTTTCGACGGAATTGAAATAACACAAAAACGTACACTCGGGATCCTGCGAAATGATTGTATTTTTCGTAATGATTATATTATTAAAATGATTGTATTATCCAACTGCAGCCCGGGGACAAAAATGTCCGTTCGTTCGTGTAACTGCACTTTTAAAATTCAAAGATGCTGGTCGGCGGAACTTGAAAGGGAACGTACTATCAAAGGGTATCGCGACAGCCCTTATATCGAATTCTTTCGCATGCAACAAATTCCCTCGTAATTCGTAGGACCCACGGACGATGGAAACATATTTGCAATACGAAACTGACATTTACACGGAAAAAACTGGCGATAATTTCTCGTGTAATGTCGCAGCGCGTAATGTTAAATTCGACGGAAACGCACGGGTGCTGCTGTGTTTCCCCGTTGTTCCTCATTTAGCGGGAATCGGACGCGTGCGTTTGCACGTCTCCCCCCCCCCTCCCCCACTCCTCTGTCTGCGCCAGGGACAAATTAATGGCACGGAGTGGTCGTTGTGTGTCGTCTTATCAGCGTCTTATCGGCACGGTCTTCCCGGGTTCGGGGTATCGCCGGGAAGTCGGCAAAGGAGAAGTGTGTCGCCTCGTGAATCGCCTCGGGTTCAATCTCTGCAGAATGCATTTCCGGGACGAAGGGGGGAGGGGGGGACGTTGAAGGACCGGTTCGCGTGTAGTCAGCCACCGAGCGTCGTGTCGCGCTGGCCAAACAATCCTGTCTCACCGGAGCACTCGATGTGTCGTAACAACGTCCAAGTGGCGTAATGCAGTGCGATCCAATCCCCATATACTCCTGACAATGGACAAAATTAGCGAACCGAAATCCCCCCCAGAAAGGTACGTGTCGAAGCAAGTACGGATTGCTTAACACTGTCAGGATTCACAATCTCGAAAAATTTATAAACTCTTGATTGGTCAATTCTTACGACATTTTCGAGCTTTTCCTACATGTCAAATTTTACATGATTTTACATGTCAAATTACATGTTACATGGGTATTTCCTTTTCGATTGACTCATAAGAACGACAACGAAGGAAGATACAAATCTTTACACAAGCTGTAACTGTATTCTATTATAACGGCATTATCTATTCTATTTATCCTTGGTTCGCGGCTGCCGGAAAGATACGGAACAGCCCTATAAATATGTCGGCGCCGACACGAAATAACGGTCAATTACGATTTTCCGGCTGCGGGACACATTGATAGCAGGGTGGCTCGTAAATCCCGTCCGAAAAGTCAGTTCCATCCGTTCAACGGCTAAAGATTCCGATCGCAAGGTCCTGGTTTTTCCAACTTATCCGCCCGCATACACGGGGAATTAAGTCATAGTCCAATCGTGCTAACCCCTTTCAACGCAATAATCAAAGTGAAAAAGACGTTTTCGTTTTCTACGATTTTATACGATTTCAAATGATCCAAGTTCAGAACTACTTAATCCTAAATCTAAACTCTTTGCGCATGACATGTTTGTGCATAAATTTACGATTTTTAGTAAATGGGTAATTCGTCGATAAAATGCAGCAGGTTAATTAATGAATCTCCACAAAGTCTCCTTGTCACGTTGGGTTTTACGAGGCCGATTAGCTCAGTGGATGTACAAACATTCGTGCCATATGTAACCGAGTTTGATTTAAACCTCCATTTTCAGCGATGAAAATTCAATGTGTGTACGCGAACGCGCGTGTGCCCGTAGATATTCACGGCCGGGATTCGGGCAGAGAGCAGTTCGAGGAAAGCTGTTCTCTCGGTTGAGAGGCAATCGCTTTCCCACGATCGATGCGTGCATTTCGAGAGTGTAAAATGGCCATTAAGCACGCACACAGCCCAATCTCCCTGTTTACATGTATTCCGTAATTTATGGCCCGTCGAATTTATAAGCTTTATTTAAAAAACATGATGTTCAAGCCTGATTACGTTAGCTGCAGTGTACGAAGATTAATGCTTTGAATAAATGGACCTTGAAAATGCCAGTTGATGATACGCGCCAAGCCTGCTGTCATCAGTACTGATTATTCACCTTAATTGGGTTAACAAAAATGTAAACTGGGAGAATTCGTTGAATTATTTTCTGAGAGCATCCAGTTGGGGAATATAAATCAACCGTGAAACAAATTGGATTTGTAACTAATGATGCCTTGTTAAACCATATGTTTAATGACCTTGGGTCACGATTAAGGGGTCCAGAAACCACAACCAGATATCCACATAACCATTTACCAAACCGTGGAGAAACATACAACAACGATCTTATTCTGTTATTAACATCAGCGAGCAAGTTAATATCACTGCAACCCGGTCTGACTATTAAGTCTAAACAATGAATGAATCGAACAAAGAACAGTCCGTTGAATGAAGAATTCGGAAAAATTCGAGCCACACGAATAAATCTTTGCGGAAATTGCGCGGCTATTTGGAAGGAACTGGCTACGAATTTGCAGGAAGGAAAGCGTGACAAAGTGTTACAAAAGGCACATGACGCCGGAAAGGGGTATATTTCAGGGCACTTCCGCCCGACGCCATTTGTCTAAGTCTGGTCGATATTTTTCCGCCGACCCGAGGAAAGAAAATCTCGCCCATTGCGAGGCATTTCTTTATCTGCTCTGCTCATTGTTTCCTAACGAGCAGGGGTCTTCGAGGCGCAACAGCCTATTTGATTTGCGCAAGCTCGAGTGACGGTGCTTTCTCACCGTCCCGTTCAAACATGCATCTGAGGGGCCGTCGAGATGCCGTTATTATGTAATACTCGCGCCGTTGTTCCTGTCTTCCCCCCGGGGGAAAACATCCCTCAGACCCTAATTCAGGTAAAAGCAAGGCAGCGCGAACTCAGGAGCAAAATAAAATACGCGCAAACTAATGCACCAAAAAATCGAGGAAAAAGGATAGACAATTGGCGAGGAAGAAAAAAATGAACGAAAAGACAGAAAATGATCGCTCTGTAAAATTGTTAAATACATACACGGGACAGGTACACGGGAATATGTGTTACGCGCGTATGACTTTGTATGTTCGTAACGTATGTCGATAACCATTTTCGTGTTATATCGAAATTCCAGTGAGGATTCTCCTGTCAGCCGTATTTATGTGTCCTCCGCTCTACACAAATCTCCCCATTTCCTGTCTCCGCGCGTCCCAGGAAAAAGGATCGCTTTCGAATACACGTAATTTCCGGCAATGCCGTTAACGAAGTTACCAGCAGCGAGGAAGATTTAATTATCACGAGTAATTACAAGAACAACGTATAATTTCATCTTCCGACAGTCATCGCGCGGCTGTGCAAAATGTACAAGCACCACGTGTACGCTATAATCTACAGGGAGCTAATTAGTGGAATAACGACAGCGCGTACTAAGCCGTCAAAGGTTTTTAATTGGAAATTAACAGGCGGGAATTCACACACGAAATTCGTCGAAACGATCTAAACTCAGTGGCGACAATTTACGTCGATGAAGATATAATTCTAACGATTTTAAATATCTCTTTTTTGCGTAAATGTTCCGCGGAAGGGCAGACAGTACGATGTAACAGAAGCAAGAAGATTCGTGCAGATCAGGTAGAATCTTGCCGAATACGCAAACAATGGAATTCACATTACACCGGCCCCGGGTACAGTGGATAATAGGTTTATCCTAATTTCGCGGCGGATTTCGAATTTAATTTACGCAAGCTTTGGGGATTGCCGTGGGAAAATTAGTGGCTTATACATCAATCATCCCTGCCCTGCCGGGGCATGTTCCCCGTATCGTTGATCTCACGGTGTACTCGGCCTCGTGACCCCACGCTTATTTTTCGCCTCTCAATGGGTAACGAACCCGAGGCACGGTCGACTGCCGCTCTATAGACGGCAAATCAGCAACTACCACTCCGAACACTATCCGTCGAATGTTCGCTGCAAATGCGATTGCCATTGGAAATCTATGAACGGTGAAGCCTCATGCATACCGATTCAACAGGAATTTGCCGTACGTGAATCGTCAGTGACATCTGCGTCCCCCGGGAATCGTACCGCGTCCCTGCCTACGCGAATTTCCCGGTGACTAAGGTAAAACTGCCGAAGAGCAACGGTAAGGACAAACAATCTGAAAGGAATAAGAATCATCGGGAAATGAGGGGGAGGGGGGCAAAATCCTTGAGAGAATTTAAGCTCGTAAAGCCAGCAGGTGAGTCGATGCCGGGATTGCCGGGTTTGCCGCTCATTTTATTCTGCGCTGGCTTTCTTTCGAATTCGCAATTTTTTTCACCCCAAGGCACACACAGGACAACCCTATTCCCGTCGACCCTTTTCCCTTCCTCGTCGTCTTCTATCCTTCTATAAGATCTCCCCCCCCCCTCTCCTGCTCCCTTCCTTCCATTATCTTGTTTTTATACACCGCGCGGCTTCCTCTTTTCTTTCACACCGTCCCTTAACATCCCGGTTATCTCGATTTGCCCGTAACCCCTTTCGCTTCCTTGCTCATAGCACCGTGGCTATTTCGAGCCTTCAATTATCCTGAGTGTCATCTACGGGCCGAGAGCCGCGGGCCACTCTAAAGTCTCATCTGCATTTCGGCCGGGTTATCTCCGCGGTAAGGAAATATCTGCTCTGCTTTTATCCCCGCGCTATCCACTTTCCCCGGCGTTATCTTCTCCGAAGGTACGGTCCTCGCGTAAGGGGATAATTTAAGCGCAACGTTTTTTTACGTATCCACCACATTGCAAAAACAACCCCTCCCCCCACACTCTTCCCAACGTTTCTACGAATTTCCCAACAGCGGAATATTTTTTCTTGCTTCGTTAAAACAAACTCTGTATTATCTTTGTGACATCGAGGAATCGATCGTTTAAGGCGTTCATTTTGATTCCGGAATAATGCGTTGTAGAAAAAATTGCCTTTAATCGACTCTACAGAGCGGGATTTTCACTGGGCTGAAAAGGTGCTTCGGAACGCTAGCTTTTGTCGCGAGTTCCAATGGGACGCAGAGACTGTGTCGCGCGATAATGCAAAACATCCTATACGAATGGATACTCGTGTATGCAACGTTGCCGGGAAACTTGTTCTCCTGTGCCAATAGATGAAGCCCACTGTCCCACCGACTTCGTATACTCAATTTATTCGTCGCCGACACTCCGTCCTGGAGTTATCCGCCTGGTGCAATGAATTTAACGCTCGTACATGGAATTTCTGTATTATAAATTGGCGGCAATTTTCACGACACGCCGACATGCTCGTTAAAAATCTGCCAGTTAATCGCGGCGGTTAATCATCGGAATTTCCATCGGAAAGTCCGGCAAGCAGGGTAAATATGCTGTATAAATCTGCGCAACATTCTATAAGCTCTAGACTCTTGTGCACTACCAAGTTTTTCACTTGAATAACGTTACGAAAATATTCGAAGAACGAAATATTTTCAGGAATCCAATATGAATATACATATTTTCAGTGGCTTATTTTTCGGATTAAAGTTACCGAAGGAAAAATGCTTGGTGATAAGGAAGTTAAAAATTTTCTTCGATCTTCTACGTTACTTGTAGAATTCCTAATTATTTTACTGATGTCCTGTTATTTTTGTTTTACAGTGCAGCGGTCACGCGATGCGATGCTTTGCCGGCGGTCCGCGAAAGAGCAACGAGTCCCAGTGCCCGATGCTGCAGAGAGTGGACAAAGCGATGTTATCAGCTGGCACGATAACAGCCAAGCAATCGTCGGCAACGATGCAGGCCCTGACGGTGTCGAAGCCCTCGGCGATCGTGCGGAATCACCTCAACAGCACGTGTAGCGTGACGAATTCCCCGCACCAGAAGAAACTGCGCTTCCACCTGGCCAAGGAGAGAAAAGCTAGCACGACCCTGGGGATAATAATGAGCGCCTTTATCGTCTGCTGGTTGCCATTCTTCGTGTTGGCCCTGGTGAGGCCGTTCCTCAGGAACCAGGAGGCCATACCGGCCTTCCTCTCGAGCCTTTTCCTCTGGCTGGGCTATTGCAATAGCCTCTTCAACCCCATCATCTACGCCACCCTCAACAGGGACTTCCGCAAGCCCTTCCGCGAGATCCTCTACTTCCGATGCGGTAATCTCAACCACATGATGCGCGAGGAGTTCTACCAGAGCCAGTACGGCGACCCCGTCAACAACTACGAGATCAAAGCAGAGACGGAGAGCGGGGAAAGGCTCGACGAACACTGCGTAGGCGAGACCATCGACGTACCCGTAAACGCGCCTAACGAGAGCTTCCTATGATCCCGAACGGCCAGTCCGTTTCGACTCTCGTGCGATTCACCGGAAGGAAGTCCCCGTAAGTCTCCTTACTCGACCGGTAAGGACGGAATCGTCCGTCCCTAAGAACAAACGACGGGGAGAAGAAACGAGGACGATGGGTGGAAGGCAAAATTCTTGCGAGTAAACGACTACCTCGACAGCGACAATCGGTACACAATTATTCGCGCGGACGTTCTGACGCGCGAGTAAATGGGGATGGGAGTAATGGAAGCGCCGTTACGAAATGGGATTCGTCAAGGGGTAGGGTGGGAGGGGGAGGTATTGTAAAAGCCGCGGGGAATAAGAGAACGTCCCGACTGGCAGGAAGTACACGGGGAATCGGTAGATTTAGAAGCTTTTTCATCAGATATCGATGAATCTGTCGCGTTAGCTGCCTTCCGGCGACAAATCGGACAGGACAGACACGTACTGTTACCGGCGATCGTTGAATCCATCCGCCGTGAAAAACCGGCCCCGAGCGGCAATGTTAAATCCAAGGATGCCGCGATGAATATTCCAAGGGACATAACGTCCGTTCGACCAGCGCCGGGCAGTAAGTTTACTCACAATGGGATTCGATGGAATTATGCGGCGCATAGTCGGATTCGCGGAAGGCGATCATTTTCCTCGTAAATCGTAGGTAAAACGTCAACCAAGAGGGGAAAGGGACGAAAGACAGAAAAAGGTAATAAAGAGAAAACTATGAGAAAATGATAACGATGACAAATATAAGCAAAGAACAAAGCAGTTGAGGAAATAAGAAACATAAAAGAGGAAATCGATCCAAAAAAGTGTGGAATATTGAAAGCAAAATTAGGTACATTGAAAGTGAATGGAAAAGAAAACGGAAGAGGCGAGTAAATGGGATCAAGAGACAGGAGTGGAATTCACAGTGAAAAGACTGGCAAATACTGCGCGAAGAGCAGTGGATGAAGGATCGAAGAAATTGGGAATAACAGTCCGGAAAAGGAGAGTTTGCGACTGCCCCAAGGAATGAGCTGGGAACGTCGTAAGAATGCAAACTGCATAGACGCGTGGAAGAGGATTACCGAATAACATGCACCACTACACCGTGGTCGTCAGTCATGCGCCGGCTTTCAAGACTTCCGCCAGGCACATTACCATATCCGGGGGGGAGGAGAGGGGGCGAGGAGGGGGGGACGATGCGCGGGTTTATTGGATCGTTGCCCCACGGGACAATTCCCGGCGACGACGACGCGGCAAATCCGAGAATCTTCTTCGCCGTCGTAATAGCCGGCCGCGGTTTCCGCGAGTTTCCGCGAAAAACGGGGACCCGGAAGGAGGCCGCGGGTCTCCGATAATACGGGCGAGCGTTCAACTTCCGGCGGGGCTCGGCGCGGAAATGAAACTCCTACGGGGAAATTTTCAACGTGGAGAATTACAGGGTCCATCGGCGGGAATTTCTCCGCGTTTCGCCGGGTTATTTCGCGGCGGCGGGGAATGTGGAGTGGGGGGGGGGGGGGGTAGGGGGTGAAGGACCAGACCGTCGTCGACCGGAAGCACGTGGGATTGAATTTTCAACAATGCCGAGCGGCAAAACGGCCCGTAAATGGTCTTCCCCCCTCCCCCTTCCCCCACCCCTCCGCACCGATGGAAGGTTTACGTTGACGCTTACTCACGTGTGTACGTACACGCACGTACGTACGTCACATGCCGAAGACGTATTGCCGGGGTTCCTTAGGTTCGCTGGCTGAATTTTCCCGGGTGTTGCTAGAAAGCGAGCGCGCGCGCGCGCGATACGCCTGCGGAATTTAACGACGGCTTCGACGCCGGAAGGATATTCACGCAACAGCTGAGACATCGATCAACCGCCATCGTATTCCCGGCTAGTCGCGCTCTCACGGAAGCCCCTCCCCCCCGTTCCCCTACTCGTCCCGGTGAACCCCGGGCGCGAAAAAATCCAGTGCGCGGTTGTCGGAGGATGAGGGACGGCAAGCCCCGGAGAAGTAGGAAATGGAATGGAAAAACGATGTCAACTAGAGGAGTAGAAGGAGGAGAGGAGAGGGAGGATGAAGGTGATCGGATTCAGCGTGCAGAGCAGCGTGCGGGGTTTGCATATGTCAACATTCGACGGTACGGAAATGCACGTAAGTTTGCGGCGGACAGGATGAAACTCGGCTATGGAGATCACCGAGTTCCTCGGAGACGGGCCAGCGGTTTCCGGGAATGGACAGGTAGTTTCCCCGGGGGCATAAACGTAACAGCGAGGCCGATGTCTCGAGGACGTTCGACAGATCGGTGAAACCGGAAACAAACTACGGTACGACTGTAGCCGGGTAAAACGTTAAGACCGGGTTGTAAAGGGAAAATCGCTTGGCGGTGCTTTCACGCGAGATCACGAGACCAAAGGGGGTATCGAAAAACGATGAAAGTAGCGGGGATCGCTGGAGAAAGGCCGGAATAAAAGCGGTGGCTAGGTGAAACGAGCGTTCGGGCTTATCGCGCGAGTCAAAGCTCACGGGGGGAACGTCGGGACATTGCGTGCGAAAGACCAGCAGGGAAATTTGCAAGACATTAGGTGGTAGTTAAGGGTACTATTTCGACTCTGATTGACGTGTAGCCGAAAAGCCAATACGCGAGATCCCGGGGCAACGGCAACGGCCCGACAACTCCGGGTTCCTTCGACGGAACTTACGTCGCACGCGAGCAAATGTCGATTCCCTGCCCCCCCCCCCTCCCACCATCCGCCGTTGAAATCAAATATTCAAAACGGTCGATCAGCGCGAAACATTGCGCCTGCCTGTCTCCGCGGAAGTTCGGTGGTAAGGATTCTAACCCTGAATCATTTGATAAAAAAAAGACTCCAGCACTGATAAAACGCGAAAGTCGACAAAGCAGCGCCGAGGTCCGCGATGACCGATTAATACGGTCGATTGAAATGTTTTAGAACAACTATATCTGACACGCTGTAATGGTAAATAAAACGTGAACGATAAAGGATTCGTAAAATCATACCGAAGAGCGGAATAATAAACGGTGCACGCTATTATCATACGTTTTTCTCGTGGGCCAGTGTTACACATTCGAAGCTGTTGAAGGAAAAGTGCAGGAGCGGTGCGAACAATGAGACGGAAGATTGCGGGTTTTGTTGTACGAGAAAAACGCGTTAAAAGCACTTCAATACGAATAAGCTAAGAAATTCTGTGGGAACTATTCTATGAATTCTCGACCGTTCTGTGGACTATTAAACATTCCAGTTCTAATCGCCGTAAGCAAATAAAATATCCTCTTCTTATCGCTAAGGTACACGGCCGTTCTTCTTAGGAGTTTTATATGAAAATCATCTGTGTATAGGCATATCCACACACTCTTGCAAACGCATACACGCCCATGTGTCTTACAGTTTCGTGGATATTGGTCTTGGTTTCTCGCCGTGAATTCATTTCGCAGAAAACAGCACACGAAATGGGCTTATTCGTACATTTCACACGATTCTCGCTTCTTCTTCTTTTTCTGGTGTGGAAAAAGCTCTGTATTTCCAGTATTTTCTGCTAAGCGAATACGTATGTCCGTGAAAAATGAAATGACGTATAAACGTGAATCAATAATCATTGTTACACAGATTTCCAGATTTAGAATTATTTGTCTGAGAAGTGATAGGTGATAATTGCTCTCAGCAAAAGTACCTTTGACTGCGAATTTATTGAATGCTCAACAATTACTCTTCTCCGTGCACTGTGTACGTTATATTTCGTGTTAAAAAACTCCTTTTGGAAACCAGTAATCCCAGAAATGGTCGGTAAAAGGCCCAAAACATTCCACGGAGTCCTTCCTTGTACATTGAGTTTTGGAATGGCACAATGACTCGTCGAATGGTTTAGGTGGCCATGATAGTTAAGGTAAACTAATGCGTTCAATCGCCGTTCTAAATAAAAACAACCGAAATAGAATGGTATAACGCTAGCTAGACAATCTTAGATGTTCCTCCAGTGAGCAACATGAATGTGTTGTAAATCAAATTATCTTCGTAAAATGTAAATCTTTGGAAGAGGATTCCTATGGAAGCGAAACTTTGCTACTAGACAATTTATTTTGCGATCCGCATTTGCGAGTTATTTATTTCTGTAAATTCTAATAGCGTTTAATGCTGCACTGTACCTGCGTTTGCTTCGTCTGAATTCTATGTACGTTGTAACGAGGTAAAGAATTTTATTAAAAGAAGTCGTCTTAAATTTGGAAAGTGACAGTTTGGTAAGAATTAACAGAGATGAAAGCATTACCACAAATCATTATTTTCCATCGCGAAAAAATGTAATGTTTATAAAAACAACAGATGACGAATGCTTTGGCAATTTGAAATTCTTTAAATAACTCGTTACGGAATTAGATACCTACTTATTTGTACAGGCATATTGATCGTCCAGTAATAATTATGTATATAACTTGAATAATGAGGCGTAAATATAAAATACACGTAAATAGCGGCATAGAAATGTAATCAGTGTGCGGAGTATTTAAATTAAATATTCCCATAATTTGCCCGTCTCTGATAACGATTAAATAGCAAATTCGATGGTATTAAGGAATTTCCGATGAGTTTCAGCCATGTTTCCGGGTGAGAAACTCATAATGCGTTAAATGCGAGCAAGCACAAACTGTAAAGCGTACAATACGATACCACATCATCGATGTCGTCATATAGAAATAATAATGTTAACAATGTAGGAAGAAAATCGTAGCGACACAGCATGGAACGACATGTAAGTCTACAAAAACATCTCTCATAGCGAACATGTAAATTCTCTCTAAAGCGAGATAATCCGTAAATATTCCTGCGAAAATACGACTCACCCAGTGGATCGACATTTTCGAATCCTCAATCATTTTTCCTCGAAAGACGAAATACCTGAACATGCTGAAAAAATACCCGGATGAAATCCTTGAGTCCGACGATGAAAAATGATCGACGAATCGGCAGGATCTTTAAGGGAACGTGAGTCTCCTCTACCCCCCCCCCCCCGGCAAAATTTTGCCGGGGAAGACACAAAATTTCGATCCTCTCGAACGTGCAGCTTCGTGAAATTTCCCACTGGACAATTAGTTTACTTTTCTCTCTCTGTCTCTCTACTTCTGTCTGTCTCGTTCGAAATTATAGGCGTACACATTTAACGGAAGAAAGAAAGGTAGACAGGTGCGATGATTTTGTCGGTTCGAGGATGCACCCCAGCGCCGAATTCGCTCCACGCTGTTCGCCTCGTGCGCGATACCTCAGGATTCAAAGATAAACACGACAAAAGCGAACGGTGCAGGTCGAGCGGGGCCGTTGTAACATACGCGAAAGCCCACGGCTGATGCACACCCGAGACGCGTTGACACTACTTCAACGAGCACGTAAAAGTATGATTTTGTCTGTCGCTGTATTTTTGATACGAGAATAAGATTTATTCTTCTTTCCGTAGAGTCGTATTCGTCGGGGCTCGATATACGCGGCTTTTTTCACTGGCGTTCGCCAAGCTGGCTGGCGCATGTTACTCGCACGTAGGGAAAAATCGTGCAGGAAGAGGCTTCGCGAAACGAGCTTCCAATTCTCGGTAAAACTATTTCCACCTGCACGCGCGGTTCGCTAAGAAAATTCGTATCTCTTAAGGGGCGCTTTCCCAAAGTCCGGGATCGTTTCTCCCCCACCATATTTAGAAATGACGTTGGGAAGCTCTCGGTCGTAGGATATTTCCGCGCGTTGAATCATGATCGAAGGTCGAACGAGTAACGAGCCAGCCGACCGGCGAACGCCGAAGCCCGGAGTGTGTGTTACGTCGTCGTTAAGTTCCGTCGATGTTAAGCTCTCATGCGCAAAACCTGTAACTCCCTTTCTGTACATAGAGGCAACGACTTTTTATGTAACACGACTCTCGACGCACTCGACGTCGCGTCCGAAGACACAGACGCAAGCTTAGAATTCGAGGAGCGACGATAATGTTGTAAAATAAATATCATGCTGACTGAAGAAACGAGTTTCCTCTTCTTTCGCCGTTGTCGTTCACCCCTCCTCGTCTCACCTGTTTCTCCCTACTTCCTTCCCCCTTGGTTCTTCCTTTCCAGGAGGACGCTGGTCCATCAAGTGCATCGTACATTCAAGTTACGATCTCTTTATGACGCCGCGGAAAGCACGCTCGTCCAACGAAATACATAAATTCCTACTTGCCATAAATATCGGTATAAACTTCCGACATTAATCGTGGCTTTGGCCAATGTGTAACGTCGCGGTAAAGGAGAATCCGTCACGATACACGGACTTTCGATGAACTTTCTCGTGAAAATCTGCCGTTTTTATGCACTCGTATAGTCCCTTAGAGCGACCATTAACTTTCGCGATTAGCAATTTTTTTCTGCGTTATACCTGCGTGGATTTATTTAATGAAGAGTAGATAATAAAAAGTTTACGAGGCAGGAGCAGTATTGAGAAAACTGGGCAGAAGAAATACGGTTCTTTGGCGTGCAAATAAACGGAAAACCTTTTCAACTCGATAAGAAGTTCGTTAAAACGCTATGAATGTTTACGCACCGTGGGAGGAAAATTCGTAATAGGATTGCTTCGGGGTGGATCCTATTTATTCCGAGTAAATTTCATTTCTATGGAATAAGCTGTTCCTCTGGATGCGAGTGTATTGACGTTTATAACAGCTCCATCGGTCGTCAACAGCTCACCCACCACGGGGGGTAAGGGCCGTAGATTCCACGTCTCAAGTTTCCAGCCCGTGGACGTCGCTATGCATCTAATATATTCATGGCGAACCTTACAAGAAGTGACGAGTATGACAACGCGTTCGCCAAGGAATTACCATAAAATCCTCGGAAGTATAACAGTCATTCGAAACCCCCCACAAACAAACACAGTGAATTAATATCCGACTGTACTTAAATAAATCAGTTTTTTAACTGTAATAGAGTAGACAGTAAACTGTAATTGAGTAGGTAAGGATGAACAGTCGAAAGTTAACAAAGACAGTCGAGCCAAAAGAAGAATGTTCAAGAGTGTCATGGCGCGCAATTTGTGGAAAAAAGCGAAAAAAGATCAAACAGTGGCTGCCATTCGGAAGAATGACGTAATAAGTGAAGTGCGAGAAATTACGGTTAAGGGGTGAGGCGTTAAAGAGGAAAGTCGAAGGTGAGGGAAAAAAGAGTAAAAGAAACATCGGCGAGCCGACTGTTTCGGAATTAACGAGAACCGCGAAAATTGCGGGGAAAAGTTCCGTAACGACGGCATTTAGCTGGCCATTGATTAAATTCCCGGCAGCCCTTTGGAATAATAATTTCCCCCACGAATTTCTACCGCCTTAACGTCCGTTTCCTCTCCGCGCCTTGTCGTTCGTTAGAAATAGTAAGCCGAGTAACGGCGGAAACTTTAGCGCTGACTTTATTAAAATTCCGTCTTTTTCTCTTCATCGGGGGATCGGGGAGAAACGATGACCCGTGCTATCTCGATTTGCACGTGAAAACTTGGCGTTTAATTCCGATCGTACGACTTTCACTCGCCTAATGACTGTAAATTCGTCAGGGAGATTAAATTATCCCCGGGGGGTGGGAGGGGGGGGGGGGGAAGGTTTTAATTAAAGAATGATATTCGACAGAAGGCAAGAAAAGTGCAGAAACGTTAACGAACGGAAGGGGGTGTCTTCTGGGCGATTCTTGTGTTGGTTTCGTGGTTAAAGAGTGTAAGTAAAGAACGTTGCTAAAAGGCGGAAGACGTATATAAACACGGGAGTGCCGTACACGGTCTTCCTTTCCTTCTAAACCATTTGCTACACACATCTGGCAGGATATATATGCCCACCGTACACAGAGTCGGACACAGATGTATGCCCATCGTTGCCGTAAAATAAAGACAAACAAGTGGCGGGAATCAGGACTTCACGGAATCGTAATATAGGTAAAGGACGTCGGAAGTAAAACTTCTGTCGTAAAGCGAGAATAACGACGGAAGAACAAAACGGCCCGGAACAATAATCCAAAGAAATTAGCGAATGATGAATGAATGTCAAGGTAATTAGCGATCGAGCATTTAACATTAAAATCTCGTCTTCAGCATCGTGTCCTATGTTTTTTAAGCACTACTGAGAATCTCTCGAACAATATAATGCTTAAGAGAAGATTTTTTAAACTTGTTATTAAAGAACAACAATTTTACCTCCGCATCAGCTACGATATATTATTTTTTTTTTAAATCAGTGATCTGAAGATTTTTGTTTGTCGTTGTTTTACCTTCGACGGAATAATATCTTGGCTCTCGCTGATATTTTGCCCGCGATCGATCGTTACATCCCAGTTGGCCATTCGAATCTTTTCTTTCGTATCATAAACGAGATCAACCGTCTTTATCGTATTACTCGTAAAACCATTGGTTCCCTGTTCACGATTGTACACAGCCATGTTATTCCGCTGTTCCTCGTAACTCGAAGAACGGATAACGTTAAATCCTTTAAAACATGATATTTGGCGAAGTACATCGAAGAAAAGATTTTACGATATTACTCGCTGCAGACGCACGTAAATTTTCATGTTAACATTATTTCTCATGCTTTCATTGGGATAATTAAATTTCCATTTCGCTAGTATCGTGCATCTTATCAAGCGTTTTTAAAGAAACTACTTTGATGACATTCTGTACAGTGAGTTATGAATTATTTTTGGTAGATTGACACTGCGATCGCGTTAATTAATGTTGCCTGAATATCCATTTGCCGGATTCAATGAATCCATTCAAGAATGTGAATATTAACTGAACGTAAGCAATGAAATCAAATCTCCTAAGCGATATTATACCAGTGTAATTACAGTAATACGACGCTCGTCTATCCGTGGAAGTGGAAAGTTCCGTTCATTGTTGAATATGGCAATTTCCTCAGTGTCATCAAATCCTATCGTAGGATTCAATTATGACTGTGAATGCAGGCAAAGCCCGTAGTGGGTCAGTTTACGGCGCTAACAGCCCAGTTGATAATAAATGCGTAACACTATATCTTGTAGTATCGCGTGTCCTGCGTTCCAGTAATCCTGGGTTCTAATTTTCTATTCCTAACTGTTCCGCAATCGAAATTACCAAACGTCAAAGCGTCACGTCGAAAGCGTTAAGGGCATTCTCCCTATTTTTCGAAAAAAAGAGAAAGTTTTAAGGGAAATTAGAAATTCTATGGCCTACAGCACTGACTAATTTCGCGCGATATTGTCACTAGGATGCTTTGAAACCGACCCATCGTAAAGAAAGTGGAAGAAATCCGAGGTCCAATATCGCGTCAGTGTCTTAAAATTTAAGAGTCGGCTTTAATAAAGGCGGGCACATGAAGCTCCTGGAATTTCAAGTACTGACCTTCCCCTTATTTACATATCTAACGAATAATTTAGCTCTTCATGAATTCTAGAAAATACATTACCATTTATATCCTGCCTAAAACTCTCAAATACAATTGCATTCAATATAATGTCTATCACTTCTATTGCAAAACTTTACTTCTTACGCGTAGGATGACTTCTAAAATGATATATTTCTATTAAATCTGGCATGTATTTTCCACGGAGTCCTTTCAGCATATATCTTAGCAAGGCTTTTGATATCGACAAAATTGAGATTCATGCGAGGGGAACATCGAACCTTACAGCGTTGGGAAGGCCTAGTTTTCATACTTCGGTATATCGATAAGATGAAACCATAAAAAGAATAAGACGGGCAAGACGTATTCTGCGATAAACGTAAAGCTGAAATTTCGCGTTTATTGACGGCTAGGCAGCCAGCAGCGTTTCACGAGACTTATCTTTACACTCACTTTAGGAATTCTCTCCCGCGATAGTTACGACCCTCGTATAAATATTACCGTACCTTATTCATTCATCGTACACAGCCGCCTGAGAAATTCATCGAAATTCTTTGATCAACTTACATGATTCACGCAAAAACCAGAATGCTATACGTAGTAACAGAGATTATTGAAACCACATGTTTCATATTTAAGATAAGGTAATAAGTCATTTACAATTAGTACTTGTTCATTATTTAAATGAGACACCTCTGTATCTTGACTTCGTCATTTTATAAGGTCCCGAGTCGTGGAGAAATGGCGAAAAGAGCAGTACGCATGTACATAATGCAGGTGAAATTACAGGGAAATCCTAAGTCGACTCTGAGAATCGGGATTCTCGATGCATAGACTTGGCGGCGATGTGGAGCGCGGCAAGTTCCAATTTCAGAGCGATAAGCAGTCGACCTTACCGCGTAAAAAGAGAAATTCGCGTAAAGATTCAATCGGCCGGGCTTTAGTCACGCAGAGCCGCGATTCCCGTGATAGCGTTGAAGAAAAAAAAGTGATCCTGTGTGGTCGGCTAAAATATTCAACGACCGGCGTGTAGAGTCGGCATAATAATGGAAAAGAACCCCCTCGCGTCTTACACGTGCACGCAATTGCCTTGAAGGAAGTTTAACCGATACACCTCAACTTCCTACGCGTCTGCGTATCGCGTCTGAGTCTTCTGCCATTGACATTTATGACGTTTCTATTGGCATACGTGTTATCTGTCTGGGGAAGAACGGCGATGATCTCGAAACACGATACGTTCTTATCTTTTTAATAAAGACATGTATTTATAAATTTTGTACGTAGGAAAAGACTTAGAAAACCGGCTGTCGTGTATTCTGTTATTCTTTAGGTACATACCTTGTCTCCTGGCTTGACAGTTGATATAAGAAAGACATTTTTCACCATAATAATCATTGGCTGGAAGGGTTTAATATCTGTTATGCTAAAACGAATCTGCAGATAGGAATATTATCATGGCAGACTCGAATGATCGATTTGTACGACAATTGTAAACGTGGCTATTGTTAGTCACGTACAATGTTATGCGAATTCGTCGGTTAAAGCGAATACCGCTGCGTCAGCAGCCGTAAGAAATGATGACACAGAGGGAAGAGTGATAACGGAGAAAAAGCAAGGTATAGACGAAGGTTTTGAAAGGAGAGCCGTATTGAGAGAGGATTTTCCTGGCGGAGGCGTGAAAGGACGAACGACAGTGTCCTGACAACAAGGACCGCAGCAAGCAGGAGCCGAGGAACGTGGAAAAAAAGCCCTTAACACATCAATCAAAGCGAATCAGCTTGTCAGGTGGAAATAAACAGTCGAGCTAAAAGACGAAGACAAGAACAATGAACAAGGAATATGCCGGGCGGCAAATTATAGACTGTCTCAAAGACGGCTCTTATTATTGGTGAGGATTTACAAGACGAAATCTACCTGATCGAACGGAGAATGTTAGAGGGTCGCGGAAAAGGGATCCGGCCAAGCGTCGTTTTTCATTTTGCCAAAAGCTTAGAGGAATTGCACCCGCCGAATGATTTGCACGTCTATTCGCGAATACCAAAAACGCTCAACTGTGCGAACGGCGACTCAACGATAAAAATTAAAGGATAGCGTAGAGGAGTTTTCGGAAATTCGACATACTGAAAGGTTCTTTCAAATCTCTGAATAGCTGGAATCCGATGAAGAGAATTTCATAGCGGAACTCATACAAACGCCATCGATTGAAATCTAAACGAACTGTTTACACGAGCAAATAGAACGACTTTGAAAGGTAAATCCCCTCAATCGCAAGCGTCTATTTAGAATGAACGTAAATCAATGGATAATATAAATGGATTATGTATGCGTTCCTTTCAAGCCGCGAAAGGAGATTATGCCACGTCGAAGGATATGTTAGAAATAAAATTCACAGATTCATGTAGGGGGACAAACGAATTCGAAATGGGGCGAAATGGGGGCAAACAGTTGTACAATAAATATAATATCCCCAAAATGCACTCCTGTATACTAAGTATGCGATTTATATTTTTATCAACAATTTAAAAATTGTATCAAGAAATTACAAAAGTGCTCGTACTGATTGGAGCGCAGGAGATGTATAGCAGCGGAAAGATGGCATTAAAGTTGGGTTGAACGATTTTGTAAATTTACTTTGCAAGGAGAGTACTAAATGTACAAAAAATTTGAAAAAATCGGCAACCCGAACTTGGCCATCTCCTCTTCCGAGCGAATCCAAATAAAGGTTCCGTCACATTAGCCCCCGTCTCTGTATGAACGCAGCCTAACATCGCGTTTGGCCAATTTTACATCTACTAAACCGAAAGAGGACTCCCGCGGAGAAGGAAAAACAATTGAAAGCTAATGCTATTAAGCGCGTGTTCACATTATACGCGTCTATAAAAAATTTTTAAATTTAGTTTTAATTCCTGCCATGCACAGCGTGGACATCTTATGCTGCTCCCAGACGATAACGTTGAGCGTGACACGAAAATGGTAATGGGGCTCTAGAGCCCCACAATGAGGTGACACGAAAATACATTGCATGAGTGGTCTATCCCTATACCTGGTCTGTGGTTCACATCTTACTGCGCCCAGACGATAACGTTGGGCGTGACACGAAAATGGTAATGGGCTCTAGAGCCCCACAATAAGGTGACACGAAAATACATTGCATGAGTGGTCTATCCCTATACCTGGTCTGTGGTGATACTATACATTTTCAAGCTACATTGGCAACATAAAGCGAGACACTAAAATTGTAAGGGGGCCACATGGCCTACAAGAATGTAGCCAGAAAATTACATTGGATGCTAGGTCTATTCCATACCTCGTCGATGGCTGTATTAGTTACAATGGAATGATAAAATAAGTCGGTTTCATGGGAAACTTCATCAACTGAATAGTAGGTGGCATATGCAGACAATTCTCTCTCGTCACATTACAAAGAACGTCCCAAATTACTTGCTCATAAATTCCCCTTTCCATCCTCTTTGTCCGGAAAATAGAACAGGACAAAACGTTGAAGTTTAAACGATCCTATTCGAATAATAAATGTACATTTACAATTAATAATCATACCTACTTTTTAAACACTGTATAATACAAAATCGTATTACGGTAGAACATAATGCTGCAAAAAATCATACATAAATATGAAACGATGGATCTGTCCTTTCGATATCCATATAAGGATCGCCAACGACAAAACAGTCAGGAAGGTGACGAAAATATCATGTTCGTTTCATTCAAATGATTGTCTACCGATGTTCGAGAACTGGCTATTCGATCAATAGGACTAATGAAAGACCAGGTTTTTTTCAGGGTTGTCGAAAACTACAATTTTTAAGAAACAAAGATGAAATAAAAAAACATGTATAACGCAATTACGTGGTACTCTCATACTAAAAATATTTTGGAACTGGTAAAAACCGATTGGTGATGGATATTATAAAATATCAATTATAAAGTCATGAATAATGTTGTAGATAATAAAGTAAAACGAATTACAAACCAGGATTTTTTGAAGAACTACTCCCACAAAATGGTTGGTGTTAAGATTAGTTTTGTACATCAATGTTTATTCTCCATCACTCTAACATAACTATCGCACAATTCCAAAACTATGTAATGTTATCAAGCCTAAGTTAATTGCCCTTTCTCTATATTTCTTAAATTACATTATCGTTACAGAGATGAACCATTCTGCTTCTAGAAAAGTTCCTTAAATTCATATCAAAAGAAAGTAAAATTAAGACATATTCTCTGTTAATTGTTAACATGTATTAAGTGCCAATAAAGTAATAAGCGAACTTATTATTTGGTGTTATTAGTCGCTTATATTAACATAGCTAAGTGATTGAAAGTCAGGAAACAGTGCATCCGGAGGATTTGCACACCGCACTAAGTTAATCCAGTCTAAGTGTGACATTATATCGTGAAGTAAAAGTAATAAAAGACGTTGGCATCCGAAATCATTGATTTCAGTAACAGCTCCTTTATTTCTTGCCAACCGTTACTCATATAGTAGTATCATAAGGTATGTCAGGTATTTATAAGTATGTATTATTATACTTCGTTTACAAATTGCTTTCGCAACTCATGTGTCTTTTGATCGACTGATCAAAATTGTTTGTCGCGTTAGAGACCTGGAAAAGAAAAGTGTCATTTGTGAAATCATCTAATATCCGAGCTGCGATATGAATTCCAGTTTGTAAAGAACCTACATAGAAATACAACTCCTTAAGCTTCAGGCGTAGCTAAGGGGGCCTCTTTCTTTTCATCAATTATACTCTCTTTCTTATCACCAGCAGGTTTATCACTTTCCTCTGCTTCCTTCTTTGGGGCAATCTGAAAATTGACCAAAGAAAAAGAAAAATTAAGACTAATAGAACATAACACATCTGAACTATTTCTACGCACTTTGTTGAAATATGAAGTATGTCGCAAAATTTAATTTACTGTCAGTTACATAATTTGCTGGTATTTTATTTTATAGTAATAAATTACCTCTTCCTTGCAAGCCTCATCAAAGTTCTCCACCAAGTCTGGTACTTCATCATCTTCTTCTAAGGCAGCTTTGCCAACTGCGCTACCAGCTACCGTACTAGCTAATCGTTTCAACTGGGTCAAACCTTCTGGTCCAAGTTGGCTCAAGATTCCAGGCAACATTTCAGTTATTTGTTTGTTCTCGCCATGACCAGTGATGGCAAATGTGTTGGCTGATAAGCTAGCCTGAGCTTTCGGGTTGTTGAAGTGGATAACTGTTCCATCATCTTTAATCATATTAACTTCTTCTATGCCAGGAATTGTATTCACAGACAGTTTTTTTAAACAACTCTGTAACTTTTTGTCATCTGTTGCAGCAGTTGCATGGACAACCTGGAACATTCATATACAAAAACTTCAGTTATTACATCATGTTATTCTCTCATTATCCTCAGATATGAATTTTTAATGCAGTTGATATAACCAAAAATATCTCTTACAGTCCTCATAAAATCTTACAGTCCTCATAAAATCTTACAGTCCTCATAAAATGGTTTGTACAAATATCACGGATGCAATACAACAAAGCACAAATATCGATTAAATCATTTATAAAAAAAAGTCCTTAGCGTCCAACGTAATTTAAATAATAATTTCATAAAAATATGTTGAATAGAAATGTTATGGGAGTTTGCAAAGTACGATGACCAGATTCACGTTTCTGCTCCAGAATTATGAAAATCTACATTTGTTTTAGACGAGTGGAACAGCAGAGAAATCTGGTTTATCTCAATTCGGAGTGTATCAACATACAAGCGAAGTGAATCCAATTACTGGCTCCGATGATTCGAATCAATTACACGACGAGCAAGTACATACTTGGTGATAATAGATATTGCAAAAAGGCACGCCGAGGGAATCAGATCGAACGCGCCAACGTAGTGTTTGTACATTTCAATTTTACGCAAAGCTTTTGACAATGATTTCGTGTATCCTTCAGCATCGAGAAATGTTGCTAACGTGCATTGCCATTATAAATAAATCCGCTTACCTTCTTTTTGCGGCGGGGTGTTCCCTTACCGCCGATTCGTACTTGGGCCTGCAGTTTCTTCAACTTCTCAGGATTCATGTTGTCGCGTGTATGGAACGATCACGACCGATTGATTATCAGAAGACACGTTCCGTGATATTACGGTCGTGACGCCGAGTCCTAAACGACAAAGTTATCTGAACGCGGCCGGCAACTAAACACGTGCTCTCTGTCCGTGTTCAGAGAATCAAGAAAATGGAAGTGTACGCTTCTGTACCCCTCTACATTAGAAGCGATTTCCGGGATTCGGAGGATAGCGTTTCCGTTAGAAAGCCAGTTCAAAATACTGCACAAAACGATGAAAAGTACACTATGAAGAAACAATTACTCCATAATTCGAGGTATAATAATGCGAAAGATTTTTTCGTTCGCTGGGGTTTTCAAAATAATACAAGCATTTACACGTTGGAACTTTAAATAGCCATTCACTTGAATATAGAGGTTATATCGAACATTCCGTAATGGCATGACTAGGGAAGGATCGTTCTGAAACCGCGAAATGTAATCCTCGAAATATCTTACAAAAAATGTAAATAGCTTTTTTGATCCAATCTTCAGTCGGCAAATATTTATAGAACGTGTTTGAACAGTTGTATTACTAATACGATTAACTGAATTGCAGTATCTATATGAAATTGTATAGGAAACAACCGTCGCGAATTTTTGAATTGAATATCCAATACACCCGTAAACGATTATACTTTCTTGTTAGCAACAAATGTTATAAATGGACATTGAAGAAATTTTATTCCCGCTTATTACAGGCATTGTTATATAATACACATAATTTATTTCCTTTCAAAAATGTACAGAATCGATTGCGTTCTATTTAAATACACAGAAACTTATCTTTCACGTGATAACCTAAGGAAAATATTTACAATATAGTACATTTCTTAAACAATCTTATTACAATAAATATATCTTTATGATAATATTTGGCATACCATTGCGTTATTACAACAAATTTGTAATTTAAAGCAAACACACAGATTAATTCCATGTTATTGAAATTAAATAATACATGGTAGCACAATAAATACTTATACAAAATCAAGGATAAGTTAATGCTTTCATATATCAATGATTTTTTTAATATACAGTATTTTGCTTCCTACTTTTAGAAAAGAGCAAAACTGCGTTTAAACCGCAGATTCTTACTACGAAGATAGATCAGTCTTTTTTTAATAATAATCATTAAGTACATGCATGTACCACCTTGTATATATTGTAATTCATCAGTGTTCGATTCAATGATCAATTGAGCGTTAATTTCCTTGATTACGCAAAATTCTTTGTTAATATACACTTCATTTACCTCTAAAAGGCTATTTTTTACACATTAATTATGTACAAATAATGTCCCTATATAAAAGCTGCCGTTCTAGAACACACTTTGTGTTGAAGATGCATTCGAAACCTTTAAAGTTTCTTATATCACTTATTCGATCGTAAGCAATAAAAAAGTAAAAATTTGGTAATAAAATGAAAGACGAATATTGCAGACGAAAACCCTCAATAATTTTTGGACAAAGCTATCTTCCTCCATTTATGACTCGTTTCATTTTTGACATGACCAAATTCAAACCTAATTCGGAGTTCACCGATTTTTGATATCGGCAATATATCTGGTATCCATTCGATCAGAAATGGCGTTGGTTCCACCTGATTCGGCGAGGTATTTCCTGTAAAATGAATGAAAAACTATTAATAGTACAACAACTCTAATAGAAACGTAATACTTATGTTCTCTCAAGATTTGCATGTGATTATATTACACTCACCTACTTTGAGATACGTTTTTAATTCCAACGGTTTTATTAAAGCGTTATTATCCGTTTTTTTAAATCGATCAATTTCGGTTTCCTCTCGTTTGTAAAGTTCGTATGTGCCATCTGCATTTTGTACGAAGCTTCGGGTTATTTCGAGCGGTATTAAAGGAGTCTCGAAAATACTTTTTACGTGTAAAATATTTGTTATTTGCCACGTGTATTTCGTAAATGTACCCAACGGGACACCATCTTTCCTCACGAAAGCTGTGGTTGAATTGGGCAACCGCTTTTTCTTACCGCCACAAGATATTCTCTCCCGTAAACAGTCAAAAAATATCTGCGGGGCATGGAACACTAAAGGGTCAGGCTTGCCGTCAAATTGAAAATGCATTGTTTGGTTGATCCGTTCAGTTATGGATGCTAACCACTTTATGAACGGTAAACTTATGCTAGCTTCGTCTAAATTTTCACAAGAATTTTGATATTTTTTTACAACCGTTGGCTTCATTTTCGTCTTTCGCGATTCAATCGAATTAATATTATTCAAACTCGCGATATTAGACGTATTTGCAGACTTCTCATCTCGCTTTCTCTTTGTCGAAATTGTAGGTTGAATATTACTGCTTTCAAAATTCGTTATGCTTCCCGATTCACATTGAATCAACGGATTTTTATCAATTATTTTAGAACTATTACCATTTAATACTGTGCTAGTATCGATCAATTTAATATTATTCATATCCAATACTGGATTCGAATCAAAAACTTTCAAAGTTCCGGTATTCAGTATCTTTATATTATCATTTAAAATGTATTGGCTACTATCATACTTCTCCAATACATTGTATTTTGTGTCTATAGGCGATTGATCATCTAATATCTTTACACCATCTAATTGAATAGTATTCTGATCAATCACTTCTAAATTGTGCACCTGTGAAATGATATTAGCGTCTTCCAAGAGGCTCCGATCACATTCTACCTCAACATTTTCAATGATACTATTTGGTAACATAGAAGAATCTAAGTTCATCGAATCAATATCTAGTCTATTTGCGTCTAAGCTTTGCACAGTTAAAGTATCATCTCGAAATATCAGTAAATGGGTGTCCGTATCATCGGTGGTTAAACTATCAAAATCTGAAAATTTTTAAATAACTTGTAATAAACCGTTATTGTGAATTATTACCGAATAACATCACACAACGTGATACTACCTATTCCTACAATTTTATCCTGTTCATTATTTTGAAATGTTGTTGCTAATGGCCTTTGCATGCTCAAGTCCGTTTGATCCAAATTAATATAATAACTAAACTCTTCTGACAACTTTGGATCACTGGCAAAAGCACAAATGCAAGCATAAAAGTGTACACAGCGTTTTGGATGAGTAGATTGAGATGTATCCTTCTCAGTACTATCCTTTGCAGTTACCTAGAAAAAAATTAATTCACGTTTGCTTTCACCAAGGAATTAATATCCACTCATTTTATATTATACACAGAAAGTACACATGTTTACCTTGAAAATAGAGCAACTACAGAAATACCTATGTTCCACTCTATCTTTCAGTTTTGTTACAAAAAATGAAAAGTGTAAATATCCCAATGGATGTTTTGGAGAAGTTTTACATTTCACTGCCATGTTATTTTTAGATACTCTTTGTACTAAAGGTCCTGAAGTTTCTGTTGCTAACAGCCATATTTCCTGTTTTATCTCATTATTAACATTCAAAGAAGAAAGGATAGAATTTCTTAATGTCAATGGTTGAGCTTCTGCATAACACTTTAATGCTGCTTGTATATGCTGACAGCTTGATACTGATGAATCTGCAGAATCCTTTTCCTGAAAAGTTCATTACTGTGAGATAGTTGTACTTTATCAATGATATGTTGATAAATACATGTACAATGTTCTATAAAACAAACATACATGACACTTCAAAACACTGGTATCAAAGCTTCTTTCACAATTATCTACAAAACAAAGTGCAGTAGTCTGTGGTATGAATGTAATTTCATGTTGCACTGAAGTGTTAATCAGAGGCAATTGTACAAAATCACGATAGTCAGGTCCTTTATCACGAACACGAACAGAGAATACTTGTGCTGTAGAGCCTGTAATAAGTTTGCACGCCTCTGTGGACAATTTTCGTTTTTCACCAGGTTCTTTGAACACTGCATCACAATATTTATTCTTGCAACACAATCCACGTGATCCATTGTATGTTCCACATTTTGGACATTTTCGTACACCACGTAAAGTAGCTTTACCTAAATCAGATAAGAGCTTGCGCAGACGTTCTTCATTGGACATAGCTGCAAATCAACACAACTTGGTTTATACTAAATTACAGATGCAATATCATAACTTCTAGATTGTGTAAAAATTGTATTACTGAGAGGAAGCCATAAAAAATAGGTTAAGACAAAAGCCTGTAAAGCAGTCACTAGAATTTCTTTGAATTATAATAGAAGTGATATTTTTCTTTTCGCAATTATCCCTCTTCATTAAAACCAGAATTTGATTACTGAACAATGTGTTACGTTATTACAGAGGCTACGATATTTTGTCTTCGGGAAGAATTTCAGTATATAAATATTTATTAAACCTTTACCTTCTTAGATTTCAGAAGCAAGAACTGTATGACGATCAAACAGTATGAAATATATTATATCACTGACAATTATATTATGCTAAGGTGTGTGATTATAAATAGGTAAATAATGTGCATTCCACAGGCCAGTAATGGTCCAGTATGACCAATGTAGCACGTATTATTACTCAACACAGGTTCAGCAGCGGTCAACACCGATTATACACATTATTCGCCATAATATAATTCCCGTAGCGCCATCTGCAATGTCAAAAATGCCGCCCCTATTCAAATACTTCTCCGATATTCTTACACTATTCAAAAGAGTATTTTTATCGATTTTTGAACTACATGTATTGCGTATTATCAACAGTTTTCATAATAAAGTATACAATAAAATAAGAAACATCATTTTTTTTATAAATTTATCACACATACCTGTAGTATAGTATTCTAATGTATTGTTGAGATATCATAATTAATATTTAATATTCCACCCAAAACACCAATGTGTTTTCAACACTTTTTTTACTACTGATCAATATCAAATCTGTAATAATATCAAAAAACTGTTCTATTATTTACGTAAAGCACAAATCTGTAATTAGCGGGAATATCGTATGTATTGTTATTGACGTTATAATTGCATGATTTTAATTTTTTACGTTCCATAATTTATACTGTTTAACTTATAAAGCCTATTTTTTTATACAATTATCGTTTCCTCAATGTAACTACTTATCCCAGCGATGAAGTTTTATATTGATATTTACAGAAACTAATGAGACATAAAACGAGTGTGGCAAACTACCACGGAATACAAATGAGTTCAAGTGCGTCTGTGGAATACAGCGTCGCCCATTATTCACACAAATGTAATTGTATTTCCCACTTGTCTTCCTCTTAGCTGAAGGAGTATAAATTGTCCTGCCCTGCTCTTGAGAGACTCATTGCCCCAGTACGACTTCTAATGTGAGCGTCAATGGAGTTGTCGTCGGACTTCCCCGTTGCAAAAGATAGCACTGACGTTTCTGTTCTGTATCGAACAACCAGTTGACTTTCCTCCTCTGAAAGACACCGTCGAAAGTCATACGTGACTCACCTATATCTGTATTACTACATTGACGTGTAAATAACAGTACTGACTTGGATGCAGTGCCAATGATACCAGTTCCAAAATAAACAATTCTTAACAATTTCCCGTCGTAAAATGATGCGGTTTTGTCTTCTCCTTTTGTGCACCGTCGGCGTGGTTTTTGTGTGCAATGCCGACGAGGATAAGATCGAAATAATCGCTCCTGTAGGAAGGATTCGCGGGTCTGTTATGGATTCAAGACTCGGCAGGAAGATTTATTCTTTCCGCGGTATTCGGTATGGAGAACCTCCCGTTGGCCAACAGCGTTTCCAGGTAGGAAAAATCAATTTTATGATAATCACAAAAGTAATGTGAGAAAAGGGAGTTTCTACAACCGGCAAACACGATTAAAAATATGCCTGAAATAAACTCCGCGATTTTTACGAATAATACCACAAACATTTTCTACCTTGTTAGTTGCGGCGAGACACCATGCAAAAAGGGAGAAGTTTGTATTTTGTGAAATTTGCTATTAAACGCTTGTAAAAGCATTCGAAATTCTTTCGTTCCACTTATGCAACATGAACAGTTTAATAAATTTCAAACATGTAACAGATGCTTGAAATTAAAAGGCTTGCCATAACGATGTGGCAAAGGATTTTTCTAATAAATTTACGTTTCTGTCTGGCATTGCGTAACTTTGTTCCTTTATTGTGGTTTACAAAAAAACAACCGGACCATTGACGTTTAGAAAAATCAATGCGACATTGTAAAGGTCCCTGCCCTAGAAAACTCAGGCGTTGCTGACTATTATCCTTTTTGACGGCAAATTACACATTTACGTTTGTATGAAGCGCGTGACTATCCAAGAGCGAATCTAACGAGTTCTTCCGTTTCGACAATGCGAGATCGCACAACAATCGAGTCACGAGTGCATGGAGGTTTACTGATGAATCATCGCAAGGGAGTCAACGTACAGACGCTATAAACTCTTTAATCCGCATCTCACGTAACATCCTTAATAAATGGATTCAACCTTGAGTCGTTACTTCCATCCTCCGGAATCTCAAACGTACATACCTGTGACTTTGCAGATTTTATCTCGGCGAAGAAAAGGTCGATCATTATTTTCTTCGTTTTTATATTCGCATCACTTGGACTGTAGGAGAAGAAAATTAGACGCCTTTCTTGTCATTCGTAAGAACGGAAAAACGGAACTAGTAATTCTGCAAATTGTGCACCTGCTTGAGGACTTCATACACAGAAATAAATAATATTTCTTAGAAGAAGCAGACGGAGAAAATGTCTACGGACTATGTATCTTTGCTTACGCGTTTTCTGTTTATGAAATCTATGATATTGCTAGAAGAAATGCAGATGAAATTTCTTTGAAAGGTGGCCAAACCACCGGAAGATTGGACGGATGTATTCGACGCGACTGAGGATGGACCAGCCTGTCCTCAACCTGGATCTACGCCCATCTCCGAGGACTGTCTTCGACTAAACGTTTATACAACGAAGGTGCACTTCTTAAATAAACAAATGAAGTCCGTAAAATTCCCATTTGCTGACAATTCTGTCTGTTCGTGGAAATTCAGTTACCCATTGCGAAGGAAAGCGAAGACGTTCGAAGGCCAGTTTTGGTGTACATTCATTTCGGAGGTTTTTACGGCAGT
This sequence comes from Hedychridium roseum, assembly GCA_963989215.1. Classification (NCBI taxonomy): domain Eukaryota; kingdom Metazoa; phylum Arthropoda; class Insecta; order Hymenoptera; family Chrysididae; genus Hedychridium; species Hedychridium roseum. Next base: position 4,912,264 of record OZ022306.1, on the reverse strand, counting down.
TCCGGCAGAAGTAGTTTGCTCGGACCTCAATACATAATGGACAAGGATGTCGTTTTAGTTACTATAAATTATCGTTTATCAACGTTAGGTGAGATACTTTGACCTGGAAACACTTTTCCACCTTTCAATAATGATGATCCATTCGTTCTCTTACTTTGATATTTATTACTTTATACAACTAAATTTTCTCCTAGCATTGAGAAAACTTACCAAAGAGCCGGTAGTTGTTATAAATGGATGCTTTTTTTGTTATTCCTCAGGCTTTATAAGCACTGGGGATTCTCTGGCACCTGGAAATTTGGGTTTGAAGGATCAAGTGATCGCCCTTCGATGGGTCCGTCGAAACATCGCAAGTTTTGGCGGAGATCCTAATTCGGTGACGATCGCTGGAGACAGCGTAGGAGGATTAAGTGTTATTCTCCACATGGTTTCACCCATGTCCAAGGGTCTATTTCACAGAGGGATATCTATGAGTGGATCTAATATAATTAACGAGCCCTTCCCGAGCGAGCAGAAACATTTAGCGAAGAAACAGGCCGAACTTCTGGGCTGTCCGACCGACACAACTGGAAATATGCTCATCTGCCTGAACACCAAACCAGTCGAGAACTTTACCGACACGGTTGAGAAGTTCTTCGTGAGTATATCTCTCTATTAGGCCTACAATTACAACGTTACGATGCATCGTGGAAAGAAAGGCCGTTTCCTCATACTGTTATTTGCGAAGGCCTATTATCAGTCAGTAATGAGCGGCAAACTCGACGACGATAACGGAATTCCAGGAAAAATAATAATCGAAACGTATGCGGACAGTTCACGAAAAATAACACTGTAACTCACAAACATAAACAAAAGTTAATTGATAAGTGACGGAAGAAATAAAAGAAATTATCTTCTCCCAAACATTCTTTTATTCTGTTATATTATGTAATAACAGCAAACGCTAAAATGTATCCTAATTGTAGAAACTTTTAGGAATGGTATGGCGATCCAATTGTATTGTGGAAACCCGTTATAGAACCGGAAGTTAATGGGATCGAGAGATTTTTAGCTGAACAGCCAGTCGATTTAATTAAACAAGGAAAATTTCACCACGTCCCTCTAATTTGCGGCGTCACGAAGAACGAATTTGAAGGAGTGCTCGTCTGTGAGTCTATTGTAACACGAAATTAGCGAACACCGTCAAATAGAATGTGTAACTAATTAGCTTAATTATTTTCACGTCGTATGATTGGTTTAGCATTTGTGGAACAGGCTAAAAGCGGGAATGATTCCTTGTTCCGTGACATGAATGATGATTGGTACAGACTGGCGCCAATAAGCTTCATTTACGAACGTGATACACCGCGGTCCAAAGAAATTAGCAAAGAACTTCGTAAATTCTATCTTCACGACCAGCCGGCTAGTCTGGAGAATAACTTAGGTCTTGGTCAGGTACGTACATTCAAGTAAATAATCACTACTCAAGGAACACAGTGCGATAAAGAGATTTGCATTGAAAGAATAATGAAGAAAATCTTGACTTTTAGCTTTACGCTGACAGCGTGATAATTTTCCAAGAATATCGTACGGCTAAATTATTTGCCAAACACTCGAAGCAGCCAGTTTATTTCTATATGTTCACGTATCAAGGACGATACAGCCTGTCGACTTGGAGCAATTCAACCCCCTATGGTATCCTTTGAATACAATTTTTGCCCACAATGAACGAGCTTAAACTGAAGGGTATTAAATCCTGTTTAATTTCAGGCGTGGTTCATACGGATGATTTGCAATATTTGTTCGTTATGAAAGACTTTTCTTTGCCGTACCTCACCAAAGAAGATCCTGAGTATTCCATGGTCGATATTTACACATCGATGTGGTGCAATTTCGTTGAAACCGGAGAGCCGATTCCGAAAGACAATGAAATTCTCAAGAACGTCACGTGGGAGATTTTCGACTCCGCGAAGGATAATTACCTGCAGATTGATCATTGTCCGACGATGAAGACAGGGATTTATCCGGAGAGAATGAAGGTCTGGGAAAAGTTGTTCCCTTTGGCCTACTAAAAACTTGTGTCAATAAAAGGATAAATGTGGAGCACTGTAAATTCAATACAGAACACTGTACTATTCATACATATTCATGAATGAATATTGCCTATTTGCGCATGAGTAAAATTAAATCAGTACAACGTAAAACCGGTTCTATCGTTCCTTCCTTCTTTTTTTGTAATTTCGTCTCTGTGTAAACAGTTTCACATCAACATTCCACTACTGGCCAATGATTTGTGTAAATGACGCATAAAAAATGTTTACCAGCTGTATGTACACAAGTGAATCTTCAATTCATGCGGAATGACAATTAACAACCATATTTTGTGATTAAGTGCAAAGGCATTCACAATTTATCACGCAATATACCAGTAATTATTTCTCAACTTTTCCATCTTTTATTCAGTGGTACCAAATGAAAAAGGTTTACTTTTACAAAATATGACAATAATAACAGATCAAATGGTTAGTGCGATAATCATTGGTTTGGCACGCTATCCATATCCTTTTTCACACATCGCAATAATATTTTAATTGAACATAAATTAATTATAACTCTTACCGTATTACTGTATTATAATTACTCAGAATGTAATTTAATTATTAAAATACATGCCAAGTAAACATTTTGATTTATTTCTCCTACGACAGACACAGTGCTTACCAATATGTTCGCCAGTCTTTAAACTAGTGAACTATATATAATCTTTGAAAATCCTCGATACAGATGTGAAAAGTAATAACAACAAGTGGGCGTCAGTTGTCGTTCATTTCAGGCAAAAATATGTACAAGAGAAAAGTGTATTAATTTTAAACGAGCGTAAGTTATTTTTTGACAATCGCAGGAGTCTTAGCGTGTTGGTATTGTCGAATACTTGAAGAATTCCTCGGTTTAAATCGTCGTGAAAGATAGCACACCCCGCCAGCCTTTACCTTGGCCGTTGCCGAAGCTTTCACTGATATTGTCAATCGTCACGTGAATATTTGTTTCGTGGACAAGTGAAACGTTAACGTTACTGTGCGTGCGAAATCATTTTTCAAAAATTCTCACTTAATACAATGCACCTCTATTCGTTTATATGGTGTTTCATTATTGTGATTTGTCTGTGGACTAGCGATGGAGATAATCCCGAGGTAAAAGCTCCGGTAGGAAGAATTCGCGGTTCTATTATGACGTCAAGATTGGGCAAAAAAATTTATTCCTTCCGAGGTATCCCGTATGCGGAACCACCTGTCGGAAATAAACGATTTCAGGTAAAGAGAATGATTAATCCTACGATCCCGTGTCTTAATTGAAACATCGGCTGTCGTGAATTAAGTCTCGGTGAACAACTTGACATTGTTATTCGTACGGAAGGTTGCAACACCAGCGGAAGATTGGAGCGATGTATTTGATGCATCTGAAGATGGACCTGCTTGTCCTCAACCTGACGTTGACCTTGTATCCGAAGACTGTCTCCGAATTAATGTTTATACGACAAAGGTGCAGCTCTAATTAAAAAACAATGATATTCGCACGTAGATTTTATTTTAATTAACTGCTTGACATTTCTACGAGAGGAAATGTAGTTACCCTCCGCAGATCGAGATGAAGACGTGAAAAGACCAGTCTTAGTGTACATTCACTTCGGAAGGTTTTACACGAGGTCCGGACAAACCATTGAACTGGGTCCGCAATATTTGATGGACAAGGACATTGTCCTAGTTACCATGAATTATCGATTGTCTACGTTAGGTAAGAAAATAAATGAATCAATATTTATCACAGGTAGAACAAATAATCACTGTATTTACTTCAATAATACCATATTTATATTTCATGTCGTAAGTTTTTGAGTAACTGATTAGCTATGAAATTCACTACAAATAATATGTTATTTAATACCGCAAAATTAAAAATGTGCGCAATTATTTGACATTGTTTGATCAGGTTTTATAAGTACAGGAGACTCATTGGCACCTGGAAACTTGGCTTTGAAAGACCAAGTGCTGTCCTTGCGCTGGGTTCAGCGTAATATAGCATCTTTCGGCGGAAATCCTAATTCTGTGACAATCGCTGGCCACAGTGTCGGTGCAGTTAGCGTTATACTCCATATGGTATCACCGATGTCGAGGAATCTTTTTCACAGGGTAATTTCCGTTAGTGCATCGACCACAATCAACGAGCCGTTCCCAACCGAGCAAAAAGATTTAGCACGTAAACAAGCAGAACTTTTGCATTGCCCCACAAACAGCACAGGTGCAATGCTACAATGCTTGAGATCGAAACCTGTTGAAAGTTTCTCAAACACTGTCAAGTCGTTTTATGTAAGTATATATGTTAATGTCATTATTCTAATCAATTTAAAATCCAAGTAAAAAAGAAAAGTAAACTTCAAAAGGATCTGTTTAGTGTTTGTTTAGTCTGAATTTATTATATTTATAGAGAGTAATTAAGTATGTTAACAGGAATGGAATGGCTATCCGAGAAAAATTTGGCAACCTGTAGTAGAACCGGAAGTTGACGGAGTGGAAAGATTCTTACCTGCGCAGCCAGTAGATTTAATTCAGCAAGGAAAATTCCATCATGTTCCTCTAATCTGTGGTATCACGAAGAACGAGTACGAAGGATTGATTGTTGGTTAGATTACAGATTATTTACAATAATAATGTCTGTCAAGCAATAACCATGAAAAAATTTTAATTTTTGCATCTAATTTGTTTACGAGTGTTATGATATTTTTTCCCTTTAGAATTTGTCAAGGGGGCATTAAATGGGAACGATTCTATGTTTCGCATGATGAATGAAGATTGGTACAGTCTTGCTCCGATCACTTTTATTTACCAACGGAATTCGCCACGTTCCGCGGAAATAAGCACTGCACTCCGCAAATTTTATCTAAACAATGAAGCAGCTGGTATGCATAATTACGGATCGCTGGCACAGGTGTGCAAAAGAATTGTATAAATTTTACGCAAAGCACAGAAGCAAGTTTGCAACACACTAAATTACGTCTGCTTTTACTCAACACATTCGTTGCATAACGCGTAATGCATTACGCATTATATACGCATTAACGCAATACATTGGCGATTAGAAGAGCTTTTTTTCTAACTCAACGAACACAATTTTCCTTATACAGTATCCCTTATACAGTATTGCTTTTCCATACGTATATTTTTTTATTTATTTTCTTCATTTTTTATATGCGTATATATTCTTATTGACTGTCAATTTCTTTTGCTTTGTTTACTGTACTGTATATTAAAGGGCTAGTTCCCGTTAATAAATGAATGAATAAATTAACGAAAATAATTATAAATACAAGTTCCAAGATAGGGAAAGTCTGGTATATTTTTTTATGTTCCAGATTTTCGCGGATAGCTTAGTAATTTTTCAGCATCATCGTATTGCAAAATTATTCTCCAAACATTCGAAAAAGCCGATCCACTTCTACATGTTCTCGTACCAAGGACGCTACAGTTTTGTCATGTGGGATAATTCGACGCCTTACGGTAAAAGAAGAGTCCATCAAATCGTCGATTAATTTTCGAGTACAATCTTCTGTAGTAAGAAATGAAATTCTAATTTTTAGGTGTAGAGCACGCAGATGACACGCAATATTTGTTTTATGAAAGTGCAATTCCGTTCCCATATTTGAGCACAAATGACACTGACTATCCAATGATTGACACTTACACGTCATTGTGGAGTAACTTTATTACAACTGGAAGTCCTATATCCAAGGATATGGCGAAACTGTACAACGTTACGTGGGAACCTTTTACCCTGGAGGAAGATAATTATCTGGAAATCGATCACTCGTTCACGATAAAGAAGGGTATATATCCAGAGAGAATGCAGGAATGGGAAAAATTGTTTCCTTTAGATTATTAAAAGAACTCGCTCAATGTATAGAATTTATAAAAAAAAACAAATATAATTTTTATTTCTTTCGCTCTAACAACATATGGTACAACCACAATAATAAGTAAAACACTTACACGGAATTGTACACAATACTTCTTCACGAAAAAGTACGTAACTATGAATTTCATTAGGAAAATGTAAATGCGAGATGGATGAATATTTAAAAAAAATTCTGTGCAGGATTCTTATATTTTTGGATCTGTCGGTTGTAGCTTCACCAGGTTCTCGCAGATTTCCCAATATTTCTTCCCCTTCGATGGGTCCTTAACACCGCGCGACAGTCCATGTTCCTGAAATTTCCCCATTAAGCGATAAATATTCACTTCATGTTCATTGTTTTGTCGCGTTTATAATGTGCTTGTTAACGTATTGACGTCGAACTTACCCGACAATCCATGAAATATTTGCCGGTAACGCCATTGAGTTCCTCGGCAACTGCCAGGTGAATTGTCGTTTGTGCACCTTGCTGCGGGGTCTTGAAGAAGGCCTTTATTATTAGATTCAAGCCCCAGGATAAAGGAGCAGGCACGCTTCTCCAGATACCACTGTCTATCATTCCCGGATGAAGGCAATTTGCAGTCACGCCAGACCCTTCCAATCGTCGTGCCAGTTCCAAGGTGAACACTATGTTCGCGTACTTGGAGACGTAGTAAAGGTACGCAGGGAAGGTGGTCGTCGGATTTGGGTTATCCAGGTTCAAACAGGCGAGGCGGTACAGTTCCGAAGCCACTACCACTATGCGACTCGGTTTCGACTGTTTCAACAAATCTGTCAGTTTGCCAAATCACGAATTAGCACAGTACACAACGTACTTATGTCTACATATTTTACTAATTTAGCAATTTCGTATCATGAGTAACATAAGACTTGGTAAAGTCAAACGATTCATTGTATAGGTAATTAAGGATTAGGTATAGGTAATTAACGTAATAGGTAATAAACGATTCATTGTATTCATTGTATATACTGTATAGGTTATTCATTCAGGGCACTTCCTTGCTAAGTTTTCAGGCACAAACGTTTTGCTTGCTAGAATCACCTACTTATATAGACAAGAAGAAATAGGTTTTTTTGTAGTGAGTTACATACCGATGAGAAGATGGGTCAATAGAAAAGGGCCGTACTGATTCGTCGCCATTGTCATTTCCAAACCATCTTCGGTGACGATCTTCCGGAAGGTTTCGGCAGTTCCAGCGTTGTGAATAAGTACATCGAGTCTGCTTTCCTCCCGATTTATCTGTTTGGCGAATTCCCTAACGGACTGCAACGACGACAGGTCCAATTTCTTCACAACGATGTTGTTATTACCAGTCTCTTTGACCAGCTCGTCTGCACAAAAAAAAAGCAATTCAAATGACTTCCTCGCTATAAATGAACCGGAATGTCACGCGCGCAGAAAGAGAATGTATTTTGTCGCATCTAATTAATTATCGATGCAATTAGCTCAGGAATACAATATTTTAATGACGCATTGTATGCATTGATTAGCACCGGTGATCGCATTAGCCAAAGTAAGTTATAAACGAGTAACAAAAAATACGCCACTGAATGTAATCAATTACCATGATTATACATATAAATAACTTTTTATAAGTAATTCATAGTGATTTATAAATATTTATCTGACTAAACCTCGAGGCTGGGATAAACCTAGAATTTAAGAATATTCATGAGATTTAAAAAAATGTCTAGTATCCCCTTAGAATAGCGATAACTCAAATCGTTACTAGCTTTCTTACTATCCTCTGTGAAAGTCTCATTAAACGGCTCGTTAATCCTACCTTCCGTGTGAAATCTTCACGTGTACTAGCTTACCTTTCAGTTTGTTCGCATTATCCACATTTCTGCAGGCCATTATAAGCCTAGCCCCTCTCTTGGCGATGTCTCTGGCAGTTTCTTTACCAATTCCCGAGGTACATCCGGTAATGATAACAGTTTTTCCGTTCATTTTGGCCTTGCTCTTGCATACACCGAGGGAAAGATAAACGTACAGTCGTAGTGCAAGCAAACCGAAAATTGCACCACCGAGCACGACGATCGCAGCCAACACGATGCACGTCCAACAGGGCAAGTCGCTCAAAAACATGTTCTGCAAATGACGTTGGGAAAATACGTTGATGTCAACAATGACACAGCATCACACGAAAAGTGCAAGGTCAAACCACCCTGTTTATTCTATTCAAACTTTTTGCTACATTTTCGACGGTAAAAATATGAGAATTTAGTGTCGACAATTTTGCGGAGTTTTTGCACGATCATGATTGATTGCGATCAGAGTCTAATGATACCTAAACGCACTTTATGCACACTTTTATTCCTAGTTCAAATGTTGACCACGATGAAAAAGGTCGAATGTCTGATAATTAATACTGCCGTATGACGTGCTTGTCGCTTTATACGTTCTGAGAAAATGTGTAAAAACATAATCGATAACATGCTATAAATTGTATTATTGTAGGACTCAAAACGTCATTAAACAAAAAGATTTGAATAGATGAAAACAAGGATGCAAAATAATCAAAGCAATTCTGTACTTTACAAACTTTTGTGAATTCGTTTGTCTGGAAAGTGCTACTAAAAGCGTGCGGTGTTAGTAAATAAGAATGAAGAGAGACGGTAAATTTTCCAGCAAGAGACAATACCTTTCCATCGCGTAAATAATTGCCACACGGGTGGACAGCCACGAAGCGCAGAATGTTCGGCGAAAGAAGGTCAATGGCCGCGGATACAGGCCAACGGTGAAACTGACAAACTTTTTCTCTTTCTCGCGATGGTCCGCTGTAGGATTATCCACGACCGAGACGAACCTTCAAATCTATGGCAAGCTACTGACGAACTTAAAGAATACTTCGGACTACGTGATTTTCCCCCAACAAAGTTTTGACGCACTTCGCTCAAGGAGAACAGGTTTCTATACCCCGCATCGATCATATTCCGGAAACAAAGTTGGACCAAACACGTTAAATAAAGCATAAAATGACGCAGAATAACACCCGTGTTTCAATGCTTTTGCCAGGGTAGAAAAGATTACAACTGAAATTACCCAGAAACACGCACGCAAGTTCATTTCCGCGTTGCAACCAACGTTCTCCAAAATATTATTCGTCCACATTGGAAGACTTAATTATACTCGACATACAGGATGTTAGTGGCACAAGATTTGCATAAACCGGAGGAACAATTTGACAACTCCTGTAATCCGCATGCAGTTGACAACACGATTATTCCTCTAGTCTCCATTCCACATCCTTGACAAAGATACAGTTTTTCTCGATTACATGCACGCATAATTCAAAGGCAAACGGGAACTAATTGCTTTTAGCATTGCTAATGAAATTTCCTGATGTATCATTTATGCATTATACAAAGTGTATGCATATTATTCGTAAATATGCGAGTACGCGATTAGCCGTGGAATTGGCAAATAGAACGACAGACCATCAGCGCGCGAGAAAGCGTAAGGTAATATCGATTATCCCACTGAAACTGACACTCACACTCGTCTCGGTGAAATGTTCTCATTCAGATCCTCTGGAGCAACTCCGTTAAAACAATGGTTCTCCTGTTGCGTTGGCCGCTCGTCCACTACTGTGGCCATCACGGTACGTAGCTGGCTAACCGGTATATCCCCACTTTCTCATTATGAGATGATGATGAGAGAATGACCTTGACATAACTTTGACATCGAGTTTCTATCCGTGCCGACGTTTACACTGTGAGACGTATCGCTGCGTAGGTCCTTTCACATGCATCGACCGAGGATGTCGAGAACGACCATTAACCGTTCACCGTCCTGGTTTGGTCATTTTCTTCAGATGTCCCCTCGGTACACGCTCCATGCAGTCTGACAATGTTAAAAATTGACCGCCATATGAAAACCATCGGTTCAATACCGGCTTTCTTTGGAGTGAATTAGCTCATAGATCAACTAATATTAGACTAAAAATTATTTTTACAAAGATCTACTAGTCGCTGTGCTGAAGTAAAACTTTCTAAAAGAGAGATCGACGAGTTATTCATTCATATGCAACGAAGATTTCAACGCATGGTATTAATATATCATATCCGAATCATGACCAAAGTACATTAAGTTGAAGATTCCGCGTCCAGGTAAAACAGACTACGAAATTGTACTTTGAAACTACGAGCTGGCATGTCGAAATGTTTATAAGCCATAATTTTCTACCTGGTACGTTGCATGCAATAATAACCATCACATGTATCACAGCGTGTAGTATAAAAAATGATAACGCAAGTACATGTTTACACTAATCTGATGACGCTTAAAACTATACGAAGTACTTCGTGGAATCATTGTGTTAATTACGCATGCAAAACGTGCATTATCAATAAAAGGCTTTCGTGTGGTAAACCCCTATTAATTTCATCTCAAATTAATGCCGGCTAATTATCACTGACTTCATTTGATTTAACGTTTCGATCGTTTGCGGACTGAGACGGAACTTTTGAAGACAAACTGTTAGAACTTTCTTCTTTCGAACATTGACCTCGTTCAATTGTGCTTTGTACCGTTTCAATAGTTTCTTTAGACGACTGCTGTTCCGATAGTTTTATTACATTTTCAAGATTTGCCACTTTCTGACTCAAAGTGGAAACATGTCAATTCTCTCATGAAGGTCTTTCTTCAGTTGCATATGGACTCGAAATGGTACCGATTTATTTGCATCCAACTTCTTCCAGTCAACTTTCTTGGAATAACGATCAGCTGCAATTTTTCCTTGAAAAGCAATTATGTTACCGTGTTACGCAGGATACTTGGAGTACGTCAAAAGACAGTGATTAACACCTTACTACAAAAAATTTATATTTGATATTTACGATCATTTAATATATCTTCTTACCCGTAATTTTATCGCAGATCTTTGAAAAGTAGTTCTAGACAAAAATCTAGCTAAATGTCCACTTTATAGCTAATGCTATTGAATTTTTCCAATTTATAAGGCCAGTATTAATGGAAGGAATAATCTCTTCATTTATTTCATGCTCATTCGATTTTTCCATAACGGGATTATCTTCGTCGTTATCCTCTAAGATTTTTTGTTCATTCGTGTCTGAATAACATAACGCAATACTTCAGAAATAAACATAGGAAATAATATATACGAAAAATTAAGTATTTATTGCTCCCATATTTGTTTATTTCTAAGCATCTGATTCAGTGTTTGTGTTCATATGGCACACGCCTTGTGGTAGGCACTGCTCATCCTTGGAAAGTTTTACTCTCAATCCGTTCAAACTTCAAACTTGTTGAGCATTAGCCATTTGATCAATAGTTTCCTTATTGAGCTTCATATCGATCTTCAAGTGTATTCGCTGAATAAGTGTATTCCAGTTATCTCGTTTCAAGTGTGTACTGTTTGCCGGTATATAATTATAAAGGTCGACGTACCGTGGATAATATACATGCGTTTAGAATCTCAGCCATGAGTACTGAGCAGAAAAAATAATTATCATTACTTCAGAGAAATGAACGCAATTTTCTTTATAAAATATTGATGAAAATAATTATAAATACAAATACCAAGGTCGGGAAGTCTGGTGTATTTTTTTATGTTTCTCATTTTTGCGAATAGTTTGGCAATTTTTCGGGCATTGTCGTATTGCGAAATTATTCGCCAAATATTCGACAAAGCGGATCCACTTCTACATTTTCTCGTACCAAGGACGCTACAGTCCTGTCGCTTGGGGCACCTCGACGCTTTACGGTAAAGGAACAGTCCCCCAAATTGTCAATAAATTCTCGAGGTCATTTTTGTGTAGTATGAAAAGAAATTCTAATTTTTAGGTGTAGCGCACGCGTATGACACGCAATATTTGTTTTATGAAAGTGCAATTTCGTTCCCATATTTGAACACAAATGACGCTGGCTATCCAATTGTTGACATTTATACGTCATTGTGGAGTAAGTTTATTAAAACTGCAAATCCTATATCCAAAGATATGACGAAACTGTACAACGTTACGTGGAAATCTTTTACCCTGGAGGAAGATAATTACCTGGAAATCGATCACTTGTTCACGATGCAAAAGGGTACATATCCAGAGAGAATGCAGGAATGGGAAAAATTGTTCCCTTTGGTCCATTACAAAAACTCGCTCGATACATACGATTTACCAAATATAATCTTTATTTCTTTCGCTCTAACGATATATGGTACAACCACAATGAAAAGTAAAACATCTACACGGAATTGTACATGATACTTTTTTACGAAAAAAATATGTAACTACGAGTTTCATTAAGAAAGTGGAAATCCGAGATGGATAAATATTTAAAAAATATTCTGTACAGGATTCTTATATTTTTGGATCTGTCGGTTGTAGCTTCACCAGGTTTTCGCAGATTTCCCAATATCTCTTCCCCTTTGATGGGTTTTTGGCACCTCGCGTCAGTCCATGTTCCTGAAATTTCCCCATTACACGACAAATATTCACCGCATAGCCCGTTTTGCCGCGTGAATTACTTGCTTGTTGACCTATTGACGTCGAACTTACCCGACAATCACTGAAATATTTGCCGGAAACGCCATTGAGTTCCTCGGCAACTGCCAGGTGAATTGTCGTTTGTGCACCTTGCTGCGAGGTCTTGAAGAAGGCCTTTATTATTAGATTCAAGCCCCAGGATAAAGGAGCAGGCACGCTTCTCCAGATACCACTGTCTATTATTCCCGGATGAAGGCAATTTGCAGTCACGCCAGACCCTTCCAACCGTCGTGCCAGTTCCAAGGTGAACACTATGTTCGCGTACTTGGAGACGTAATAAAGGTACACAGGGAAGGTGGTCGTCGGATTCGGCTTATCCAGGTTCAACCTGGCGAGACGGTAGTATTCCGAAGCCACTACCACTATGCGACTCGGTTTCGACTGTTTCAACAAATCTGTCATTTTCCAAATCACGAGTTAACAGAACACAATGTACTTATATGTACATATTTTACTAATTTAGCAATTTCGTGTCATGAATAACGTGAGGTTTGATAAAGTTAAACGATTCATTATATAGGAATGGTTTGAGTTATTCATTCAGGGCACTTGCTTGCTAAATTTTCTCGTACAAACTTTTTGCTTGCTAGAATCACCTATTTTTATTAGCTGCAATTACTGCCGACTGCACCGGAATATCTTCAGCGACAAGAAGAAATAGGGTTTTTTTGATGAGTTACATACCAATGAGGAGATGAGTCAGTAGAAAAGGGCCATACTGATTTGTTGCTATAGTCATTTCCAAACCATCTTCATTGACGATCTTCCGGAAAAATTGGGCAGTTGCGGCGTTGTGAATAAGTACATCGAGTCTGCTTTCCTCCCGGTTTATCTCTTTGGCGAATTTCCTAATGGATTGAAACGACGATAGGTCCAATTTTTTCACGACGATGTTGTTATTGCCAGTCTCTTTGACCAGCTCGTCTGTATAAAAAAAAGCAATTCAAATGACTTCCTCGCTATAAATGAACCGGAATGTCACGCGCGCAGAAAGAGAATGTATTTTGTCGCATCTAATTAATTAGTACCTTCTATGAAAGTTTCATTAAATGGCTCGTTAATCCTACCTTCCGTGTAAAATCTTGACGTGTATTAACTTACCTTTCAGTTTGTTCGCAGTATCCACGTTTCTGCAGGCCATTATAAGCCTAGCCCCCCTCTTGGCGATATCCCTGGCGGTTTCTACACCAATTCCCGATGTACATCCGGTAATGATGACAGTTTTTCCGTTCAATTTAGCCTTGCTCTTGCATACACCGAGGGAAAGATAAGCGTACAGTCGTAGCGCAAGCAAACCGAATATTACACCACCGAGCATGACCTTCTCAGCGGACACGATGCACGTGCAACCGGATAAGCCGCTCAGAAACGTGTTCTGCTAATGAGGGTGAAAAATAACGCTGATATGAGTAATGACGCAGCATCACACGACAAAGACAAGGTCAAACTAACCTGTTTGCTCTATTTAAACTTTTTGCTACATTGTCGGCGATAAAGAGATGAGTATTGAGTGTCAACGATTTTACGCAGTTTTGCTGAACCATGATTGATTACGATTACCGTTTACTGGTACCACAAGGCGATACACATTGCTAAAATATCTGCTTTTTTATTCCTAGTTCAAATGTTGACCATGATAACAAAGGTTGAATGTCTGATAATTAATATTGTCGTATGACGTGCTTGTCGCTTTATACGTTCTGAGAACAGTGTAAAAACATAATCGATAACATGCTATAAATTGTATTATTGTAGGACTCAAAACGTCATTAAACAAAAAGATTTGAATAGATGAAAACAAGGATGCAAAATAATCAAAGCAATTCTGTGCTTTATAAACTTTTGTGAATTCGTTTATCTGGAAAGTGCTACTCAAAGCGTGCGGTGTTAGTAAATAAGAATCACGAGGGACGGTAAGTTTTCGAGCGAAAGACAGTATTCTTTCATCACACAAATAATTACCACACGAGTGGACAGCCACGAAGTGCAGAATGTTCGGCGAGAGAAGGTCAATGGCCACGGATACAGGCCAATTGTGAAATTAACCAACTTTTTCTCTTTTTCGTGACGGTCCGTTGTAGAATTATCCACGGCCGAGACGAACCTTCGAATCTGTGGCAGGCTACTGATAAACTCAACGAATACTCTGGACTACCTGAGTCTCCCCCTACAAAGTTCTAACGCATATCGCTCAAGGAGAACAGGATTCTACACCCTGTATCGACTATAGTCGGGACACAAATTTGGACCAATGTTACGTCCCATGGACGCAACCGCTCCACAACCAGTTATTATTATTACTGTTGTTATTATCATTAATATTATTATTATATATAGAGACGACTACCAAAACCCATAAGGCCCATCCCCATCACATTCAACCACCACCACAACCATCTCCCACCCTCACTTTTCCCAAGAGTCCCGATTTTTCCTTCGGGGCTACAAACCCAAACACCCTCAGTCTCGTAGTCGTAGTCTAATAGTTAGTAAGTTCTTAGTTTTAGTTAGCCAATTTAGTTAAGTTTAGTTTTATTTTATTGTTACTCCGAACCCATTATCAATTCAAAGCTTTTAAATCGCTCTCCGGCTAACATAACTCTACCATAAATAATACAATAAACCAGCAAATCTCACAACAACAAAGTGATTACAACAATATTTAACCCTTCAACATCCGTCTACGGTTCAGCTCGTAACAACCAAACACGTTAAATAAAGCATCAAAAGACGCAGAATAACACCTGTGTTTCAATGCTTTTGTCAGGGTAGAAAAAATTATAACTTACTTAAATTACAATTTATTATTTATTTATTACTTAAATTACAACTTATTACCCAGGAACACACACGCAAGTTCATTTCCGCGTTGCAACTAATGTTCTCCACAATTTTATTCGTCCACGTTGGAAGACTTAATTATTACTTATACAAAGTGTATGCATATTATTCGTAAGTATGCGAGTACGCGATTAGCCGTGGATTTGGCAAATAAAACGACAGACCATCCGCGCGCGAGAAAGCGTAAGGTAATATCGATTATCCCACTGAAACTGACACTGAGACTCGTCTCGGTGAAATGTTCTTATTCAGATTCTTTGGAGTAACTCCGTTAAAACAATGGTTCTCCTGTTGCGTTGGCCGCCCGTCCTCTACTGTAGCAATCACGGTACGTAACTGACTAACCTGTATATCCCCACTTTCTCATTATGAGATGATGATGAGAGAATGACCTTGACATAACTTTGACATCGAATTTCTACCCGTGCCGACGTTTACACAGTGAGACGTATCGCTGCGTAGTGTCCTTTCACATGCATCGACCGAGGATGTCGAGAATAAACATTAACCGTTCACCCTTCTGGTTCAATATTGGCTTTCTTTGGAGTGAATTAGCTCATAGGTCAACTAATATTAGACTGAAAAATATTTTGACATAGATCTACTAGTCGCTGTGCTGAAGAAAAACTTTCTAAGAGTCAGATCAACGAGTTCTTCATTCATATGCAACGAGGATTTCAACGCATGGTATTAATATATCATATCCGAATCATGGCCAAAGTACATTAAGTTGAAGACTCTACGTCCAGGTAAAACAGACAACGAAATTGTACTTTGAAACTGCGAGCTGGCACGTTGAAATGTTAATAAGCCATAATTTTTTACCTGGTACGTTGCATGCAATAATAATCATCACATGTATCACAGCGTGTAGTATAAAAAATGATAACGCAAGTACATGTTTATACTAATCTGATGACGCTTAAAACTATACGAAGCATTTCGTGGAATCATTGTGTTAATTACGCACGCGAAACGTGCATTATCAATAAAAGGCTTTCGTGTGGTAAACCCCTTTTAATTTCATCACAAATTAATGCCGGCTAATTATCACTGACTTCATTTGATTTAACGTTTTGATCGTTTGCGGACTGAGACGGAACTCTTGAAGACAAACAACTGTTAGAATTTTCTTCTTTCGAACATTGACCTTGTTCAAATGTGTTTTGTACCGTCTCAATAGTTTCTTTAGACGACTGCTGTTCCGATAGTTTTATTGCATTTTCAAGATGGGCCACTTTTTGACTCAAGGCGGAAATTATGTCAATTTTCTCATGAAGGTCTTTCTTCAGTTGCATGTGGACTGGAAACGGTACGGATTCATTTGTATCCAACTTCTTCCAGTCAATTTTCTTGGAATAACTATCAGCTGCAATCTTTCCTTGAAAAACATGTACGTTACCGTGTTACGCAGGATATTTGGAGTACGTCGATAGACAGTGATTAACACCTTACTACAAGAAATTTATACAACTACAATAATTTACATCCATTTAATCTATCTTCTTACCCGTACTTTTATCGAAAATCGTTGAAAAGTAGTTCCAAATAAAAATCCAGCTAAATGTCCACTTTATAGCAAATGCTATTGAATTTTTCCAATTTGCAAGGCCAGTATTAATGGAAGGAATGATCTTTTCATTTACTTCTTCCTCATTCGATTTTTCCATAACGGGATTATCATTGTCATTATCCTCTAAGATTTTTTGTGCGTTCGTGTCTGAATAACATAACGCAATGCTTTAGAAATAAACAGAGCAAACAATACATACGGAAAATTAAATATTTATTGCTCGCATATTTGTTCATTCCGTTCGGATACCTAAAGCATCTGACTCAGTGTTTGTGTTCATATGGCATACGCCTTGCGGTAGGCACTGTTCATCCTTGGAAAGTTTTGCTCTCAAGTCCGTTAAAACTTTTTCTATAACACCTCGTTGAGCATTAGCCAGTTGATCAATAGTTTCCTTATTGAGCTTCATATCAATCTTCGAGAGCACTCGCCGATTAAGCGTATTCCAGTTATCTCGTTTCAAGCGTATACTGTTTGCCGGTATATAATTGTGAAGGTCGACGTACCGTGGATAATATACCTTGAGAATCTCAGCCATGAGTACTGAGCAGGATAAGTAATTACCATTACTTCAGAGAAATGAGCACGAAATTATGGAGATTATCCCAGGAAACTGCATAAGAGCGTAGAAGATTGTATTTCAACCACTCACCGGCATCGGAAAAATCTCTCGTAAGATTCCTTTTAGGCTTCGAGAATGAAATTGTCTCAATCCACGCATGAAGCTCGTCGGAATAATCTCCTTGACTTTTCTCCGTTAACTCCATTATAATTATATTTTTTATAATTATAATTATAAGATAATTTTACGTCGACCTTCGCTGCGTATACTTTACTCTTGATCAAATTGATTCCGACAGAAACAATGCTCACGGATTCTTATAAATTCTTTTAAGAATAGCATTAGCACGAATATTTGGTCAAACAGTATTATCCCGCAAAACGATTATCATTTTCAGTAACTACGATAATTACTACCAATTTTCGAAGTATGCCGTCAAGCTTTGCATTATTCTTTTATTTCAAGCCCCAGGCGCCTTAAGTCACCTCAATCTGAGTTTAAATTCACCGCGGTGTAGTTTCAATGTGAAGGTAGTAATTATTCACTGGCAAAAAGTCCCTAGAATTCACTATATTCCCCGTTTGTCATTTACCCTGAGTTTTGCGAAGTACGAACTTCGCGGTGTTTAACAGCCAGCATTGTTGCAAAGTAATTGTCATGGCATCGGAACGATACAGTTTTTCGTTAACAACTTTTAGGTGAGTGTTTTTCCGTCTTGCATAAATGAAAATCTTTACCAAAACTGCATCTGATTTTTCGAAACTCTTCATGAAAAAGGAATGTCATCTTGGAGTACCTTCTATGCCGACATAACCTTTCTTTCGGCACTTTAGTTTCATTCAAAATGTTTGTTTTAGACACTTCATACAAGCATGAATCAATGTACATTTAAATTTCCTGATTGATAATACTTTTTGCATAATGTAAAGCTAAAGGGGTTGTGGAAACAGACATTACTGTCTCGTTTTTAAATTTCAAATGACTCATCATTAATGCACCATATTATTTGTACACGTAGTTGTATACACTTTTGACATATCAATAAACATCATTGAAATATGAACCACATTAATTTGATTATTTTCTTTTTTCCAGCCCCTCGGGCAAACTTGTACAAATAGAATATGCCTTGGCTGCAGTCGCTGCTGGAGCACCTAGTGTGGGTATCAAGGCCTCAAATGGAGTTGTCCTAGCCACTGAAAACAAGCATAAATCCATACTTTATGAGGAGCATAGCGTAAATAAAGTAGAAATGATAACAAAGCATATTGGCATGGTTTATAGTGGTATGGGTCCTGACTACAGGCTGCTTGTTAAGCAAGCAAGAAAAATGGCCCAGCAGTATCTGTTGGTTTATCAAGAACCAATTCCTACTGCTCAATTGGTCCAACGTGTTGCCATGCTTATGCAAGAGTATACACAATCTGGGTATGAAAGAATAGTGTATTTTCAAGAGTTTCAATTGAACTTGCAGCTAATCAAAATGTGACATTACAGAGGTGTGAGACCTTTCGGAGTATCTCTGTTAATCTGTGGATGGGATAATGGAAAACCCTATCTATTTCAATGCGACCCGTCTGGTGCTTATTTCCCGTGGAAAGCAACAGCTATGGGAAAGAATTTTATCAATGGCAAAACTTTCCTGGAGAAGAGGTACAGTGAAGATTTGGAACTTGATGATGCTGTTCACACTGCCATCTTAACCTTGAAAGAAGGATTCGAAGGTCAGATGTCTGCTGACAACATAGAGATTGGCATTTGTGATGCCAATGGATTCAGACGATTGGATCCTTCTAATGTCAAGGACTACCTTGCCAACATCCCCTAAATTTAGTTAATTTTTTTTACATCGTAACTTTACCGTGGGCTCCAAAAAATTTGAAGGAACACTGCTAGAGACTTTAAATAAAATTTTCTTTCTATCATCAGTTTCCCGTTTTCTTCTTACCTTTTGTTTCATTATTACTTCGGTTTATGTCTTGTTCAAAAAGTGTTACAGTGTTCAATTTGTATACACGTTTTGAAGCTCGTTTATCTGTACATCATATAGCACTCTTATATGGTATGAATCGTGTTTAAGATATGTACAATGAACGTTAAACATAACTGTTCAAACATTTCGAAATCTTATATTTACATAAAAATATTAAACACTTCTTTCCCCTCGTTTTTCATAATAATGTTCTAAACACCCCGAATTCGTAGTTGTAAATCAATCACAGCCACAGGCATGATAGTTATAACGAAATTATGCATATCCTTCGACTGCCGAGAAACCGAGGATATGTGTTATATCAGAGAACTTTCCTCAAAGTTATCTCAAGCTAATACGTAGCTTTTCGTAAATACAAATTGGCCCAGTCGTGTCGGCATATCCACCTTTGAATTTCGTAGCCCGCGTATTTCGTCCGATTTCTTGGGACCGGCGGGTAATATTTTGAACCATGACCTTTCGGGGGTGGAAACGGTAGATGTAGTTTCAGTATCGTCCGATGAATGGCGGTGGTAGGACGGAAGTTGGTTGGGCGCGATCGTGCGCGAACGTGAACGGGCTTTTGCAGTTGATGCGCGGCCGGCCGGCCGGTTTGTCTCGAGTTTCGTGCTTTGGTGTTGATTTTCCCCGGGTTACTGGACTTGACGAGCATCGACAAAAACACGAGAGACATCGGCAGATCATTCCCCGACGCAACAAACCAGGTAAGTGATGAACCCGTTGAACCGAAGACGGAAATTGGTCAATTTACCGAGCCTCGTCAAACGCTTCCTATAGTTGACTCGCTATCACCGCTTTTACTTCGTATCATTATCGTTTCTCCGCGACCTCGTCGATGGTTCTGTCTGTGGGAAGTTTCTTTTTCCCCAGGAGTTTATCGGATGTTAAGGACGAGGATGAAAGTTTTATTCGTGGGGAAAAACGGTATTTTCACCCTTTGTTTTGTCGGCCATTAACACGCTTGGATACGGCAGGACGATTTGTTTACTGACCATGCGACAACAGTCCTCACCTTCCGGTAACCTCCCCAACAATTCTTTCTACACGTGAGTGAAATTCAATTACCGCTCGATGTTCCAAGGAAATTGCTATTGCGAACATCGATTTGTAACTTTTTACAGCGTTATTAACGCCGTCTGGTAGACCGTATCCCCTGTCCCAGTCATATTAGTTCGTTTTATTTTAAACAAATAACCGTCACAATTGCCATCGGTTATTGCGCACTGATTGTCAACTGTTTGTAAATAATATTCATCTTTCACGAATTTGACCTCGAATACCGGCAATTGGAGTAAATTAGTCAACGCAAATAGGATCTTATGGTTTTTCAAATACCAAGATAATATTCAAATGAATATTAATAAGCATCGTGTGTCGTATATGCATTTACTAAGAATCTTAAAATGTCTCTGTGAAGTACAATGGTACGCCGCAATGTCAGGCAGTAATAATCGATCGGCGGTCAACATTAATAAAACGCATCAACCGGGACATTTTTCCGAATAAAGCTCGACTTTCATTCACTGACGTTCGAAAGGCACTTCCGTGTTGGTGATCGAAGGATCTCGCGGACAATTGCCGTTCGCTCACCAACCGAGAGGATTGACGGTAAAAAACGAAGGTACTGGTTGCACGGTTTGCAATTTTAATGTCTACATTGCAGTATGCAGTAACAGGTTCGGTCTATCTCTCTACAGAGAAAAAAAGAGAGAGAGAGAGACAGAGTTGCTGAGAAAAAGTCGACGAAAGCGCTGAATTTACATCTCCGCTTTTATAGAAAAGCGACAGTCCTGCCGATGTCGGTTATTAAAAATTCTAAAAAGCCAGCAAGAATTACGATTTACACTTGCAGGCCTTTGTCTTCCCTCGTTCATACTTTTCTCATTCCTTATATCCCGGAAACCACTCTTTTTCCCCCGTCTTTTCCTCTCTTCCGTCGCACTGTCTGTCTGCGGGCTGTAATTGGACACTCGGTGAGTGCACATTTCAGTTGGTTGTTGATGGGCAGACTTTCCCACGACTCATTAAAGCATATGCTTTCTCAGTGCTGGTAAATAATAGGGCACGTGGTGATAAATAAGTTACGTGAAGTTTACGCGGGTTATAGCCTATGTAGTGACCTGTTGAGTTTTAGTCTTCTGTTGCTCCCTCTACAGCAAGCGCCCAACTAAAACATGTATACTACCAAATACATGGCCTAAGTACTTAATATTACATCAAACATATCCATTGTCAATCCAATATACACAGCGAAGTATTCTTACAAAACCCTTTCAATGATATATCTTCATTATTCATTGAAAAATTTGTCTTTCGGGTTGACCCGTACACCGTAATTTCAAAGACATCCTCTGAAGTTCTCTTCTTATCAGCAGTTTTTGGTTTAATTTCTCAAGCAAAGATTTCTCCCTGCTGCATTTGTAATTCCGGACTACTAACGGGCGAGCCATTCTGTCTCTTCTCAATTCTAAAAGGTACACATCTGTCGCAACACCCTGCGCTGCAAGTCTAATTACGCTTCCTTCTTTGTCTCCCTGCCCCTTTCCTTTAGGTTTTTTTTCTCATCAGACCCTCCGCGAGGACTCTTTATGCGAAATATGGCACGCGAGTGAAATTATACGCGAGTTAATTGCACGTTAGGTATGCACGACGTGATTCGCGCGGGCAAGTGACGCCTCGGAAAACAAAGAAATTTTCTTAATCCCCTTTGGGGGTCTTCTCAGAGCCACCAAATGTCGGTTGTCGTTCGCCCTGTGTTGGCACTAATTTATTCATACTTGCTTACCCGCCAAATTCCAACTGATGACCACGAAAAACATCTGTCCCTGTGAAATCATTGTGTTATAGTTCGGTCCAACGTTCGCCATGTTCCCCCTCGTTGAGTTACATTCGAATTTGCATGTAAGTATCTGTATAGGAGAGCATGCGTTTAAATACATGACTTCTGGTTTCCGGAGTTAAACTATATGCTGATGTCGATGTCTGAGGGAACTTTGCTAAAATGATCGTGCACTTAGTTGGGTCGTAACGGCCATTATAAGTTGGCTCGTTATTGCGACGTAGCACCGGAATTTGGTGTTCTCTTGCTCATCCACTGTCGACGATTGTCATTCGTAGCGACGAGACCTGGTCAATTCGTTTTTCCACCGGTCGATAGGTCCATCGCTTTATCAATGGCCGATGAATTTCTTGTAAATTAATCTTCTCGTAAATTAGAAGGTGGACGATCGGAAAAAGGCTCATTAAAGGTGGGCGGGTACGGTTGGCCGACGTAGGACGGTTTTTCCAGAAGCCAATCTTGGGTCCCTCCCATCCGTGGTCTTAATCGTTTGGTCCGTGTAAAAAACGTCTGGCAAAGTCACGGGCGAGCATCTGCGTCGCGTCTTTGACGTTCCACAGGAACACGGGAATCCAGGAAGGACGGAAGAACGTAAAAGGAAGGCAATTTACAGCGACATACACACGCTGACGCGTCGTTTACTTCGAGTCATCAGACGCGGGCCCCATCCTCTTCTCCTTTATCTCAAGGACCGCCGCGTGATGTCGGGAAATAAATGGCGAAGCTCGCGGTACCCACCGACATCGGAGACATTAAATCGAGCTTTCTCTCGATAAGCTTCGCGCGACTCTTCGAAACCCCTTTGGGTAATTAGACGGGAAAAAATTGTCCGTCAACAGCCCCGCGGACGGTACAATGCGCCTTAATAAACCGACAAATTGGCATAATCAGTCAAACTTTTGCCGAGTACTTAACGTAGCCAACAGCTCTAACAAGCCGCTCAACGTTGCAAACTTTTCACGGTTGAAACGTACTTGTGCACAATTTAAAAAAAATACATTTCATTAAAACAATCAACATCATCGTCCTTCCTCGTGCGCCGTATTCCGCAACAGTACGGTGAATAATTAAGCACGGTAGATGTGGGTAATACAATCTCGTGGTTTATTGTTACTCGGTGTGATACGTGGCGGGAATGGTGAGTGATTAAACGATAGTTCGCTCATGATTTCTATCGTTAATTGCAGGCCGGCCGGGTAATAAAATTGCGCGCTTTACTGTGATGCGTGGCACGTTGGTTACGGAGTGTAGATAATGGCGGTCGTTCTTCTGGGCGAAGCCTGTGTGCGGTCCTCTCGGATGAGGAATCGACGTTCGAGCGAGCGATCAAAGCCAGAACCCAGAAGACCAGAAGCGCGACGAGTCAGGACTGACGTAGATCGCTCTGACAAGCCCCTCGGCCTCTCACCCCTCTTCCCAACCCTCCCCGTCTATCCTTCTCTCTCTCGTTCTCCCTTTAGCACTCTCTCCTCCCATCTCTCTTTCTCTCTCGTGCGTCCTCGCATGCTCGGATGGGCAGGTTTTTTCATCATGTGCCGTGCACCGCGGCAGAGACACCTTCCTCTCGCCGGTCTCTACGTGGCTCGTTTTCCCTTTTCACGATCGCTGACGGCTCTCTTCCTCGGCCCTCCCTAGGGCGTTCGGTCCGCCGCGCGTTAGTGACATGGATAAAATTAGATCTACCGGCGATCTATCGCCTGTACAGGCCGTTTCGCTAGCCCCCCCCCCCTCACGCGTCAACAGCGCATAGAAATTACACGCATCAGCGGAACTGCGCTACGACTTTGCGGAAAGTCGCATTTGCCAGGCACACGTGGTCCTTGTCGGTAAGAAAAAATTACAGGGACCTGCGATACCGCAGGAAAAATTTCGGGGGATATCCGTGTAACCCGAAATACAAAAGAGAAATTCGTAAGAATGTCGGTGACCAAAATAACGAAGTATTTCAATGGCGAAGGAGAATGTAGTCTAATCACCACTAATGTTTCTTAAATTGAATAATCAAGTAAAAAGCCGATTTACACGTACGCTCGGAACCGTAAGACCGTTGGTCACATTTGAATTGGCGTCTGGCTTGGCTAGGCGGTGAAGGATCAATGACTGCCCACGTCGGTTATTGTAATTAATGGGCCGACAATAACCCGCCAGCGGAAGGTGTGTAATGGATACTTTCGTGACGTGCCGGTGGATTCGTATTGACCAACGACGTGTCGGTCTCGTTGCGGACGATGGTCCATGAGGATATCGACTTCGGGTGCCGGTTAATTTCGTCGCCTGAAACATAACTCTGTTCCGGGCGCACAATGAACGACGGGGATCGGCGGAATGTAATTAAAGCAACGTCGGCACCGTTGCAAGACGACTAACGTCAAATTACAAGGTGCCACACCGCGGTCGTCGCTCGTCGCTTTGTCTCTTTCATCCCCGGCCTTTCCCGGTCGATGTATTCCTCGAGATGAGATCCCCCCGATTTACTTGCCAGCGACGAGAATGTCTAACGTTCCGAACTTATAATATCCCCGCTTCGCTCGGAAAGAACGGCTAACTTCAATGGAGCGTCATATGGTTCCCCCCGTCATTTTTCTCCGTCTTTTTGCTTCGTGCACGGATGAGTTTTTGTACGTGGAACTCGCGAAATTTTGAAACGTGTCGGTTTTAAGTTTCCCTCGGTAATGAGCAATATTCGATCAACCCTGTGTGGACCGTGTAATCAACAATATTGTCGTTCAAATATTACTTCGCCACCGCGACGGCTCCGCAACGTCAGTTGCAATCAATAGAGCGTATTTCGAGAATATACTCTTGCATGAAAAATAGCAGCTTTTCACTGTACAATTTTTAAGCGCTTATATATTTGACAATCCCTCGATAAATGAC
This sequence comes from Hedychridium roseum, assembly GCA_963989215.1. NCBI lineage: Eukaryota > Metazoa > Arthropoda > Insecta > Hymenoptera > Chrysididae > Hedychridium > Hedychridium roseum. The sequence continues at coordinate 4,887,129 of OZ022306.1, read as the reverse complement.
AGCTTTCTGTTTTAATGAGGCAATTTACGTAGTTCGCTTCATTTGTGCATTTCCAACGAATTCATCGTGTTTTTTAGTACACGCATGTACAATTCATACTTCGATATTTGTCTTCGTCGAAATAACCATGAATCATTTTTCCTAAGCCATCGTTTTAATCAAACTCTGGGCGGTAGGCCACAAAAAAAGTGTATGTATCGTAGGAATGGCAACAATTCACGTTTCCTGATGTAAATGATGGCAGTCTGAAAGTTCGTAGTACATGGCAGACAAGTGGCAGAGAGAACGGCGTTTTTCAGCGTTCGTTTTCCGCGAGGAAAACAGAGGGACTAGCGGGCTCTTGCCGAGACGAGTGTGAACTTTTCTCCTTCTCCGTCTGTTCTCTTGGTCGTCGTTGTCTCTTCTTTTTTTCAGCACTCATATGCGCCATACGAGTATTCTCTGTCTCGGGACCGTACGTTTTCCCTTTCGCTCGATTCCCCCCGCCCAGGTTCGCGACGGGGGAATCCACGGCCGGCGGAGCCAGGAGGACTATTGCCAAAGTTTTGAGATATAGGAATACTTGTTTTGCAAAAGCCGAGGCTGCGATAAAACCCAGGCGGAAAACACCGAGCGGAGAATCGCAGTTAAGTCGAAGTGCCCATAAGCCAGGCCCCATGACTCGATGCAGACATTCAGTCCTATCTTCCGACTCTCTTGAGCCTCAAAACGGATTGCTTTTATTAGCTTTACACGAGACGCCTGCTATTTCGGTACGATTAAATCGGTCCGCTATAAATCAATCGTAAATATTGCCGCGTAAACGTGGAAAATTCATGCGACTTTCGACTCGCGTATGTGCATTATTCGATGCACATGTGTGTCGTGTGTTTCCCACAAACATGACGCATGAAGTACACTTCTCTGAGCCGTTTTCGATAAAATATTTACAATAGAAGTTTGCTGGGTCAAGCAGAATTATGACAGGAGGGTGAAATTCATTTTTCTGAGAGATTATTTGATAAACTTCGTTTCCCTTCCTTTGCGAGCTTTTTACGGGGGACAAAGGTGTTTGTTCTTATCGACAGAAGCATAGATCGAGATTATCCCGCTGTGCATCTGTTATGAGACTACGACCTTTTGCTTTCGTGTAACGCAGCCCGATCGCGTAGCAACGATTAGTCTGCCACTTTGTCGTTTAAAGCCGGGTTTAGTGTCGCTCGTGTTCCCGGATGACGGGGTGAAAGGTCGGCGATGGTGAAGCGGAAAACCCTTTAGTAACCTGAGCTGTCGTTAAAACCATCGGTTACCACGCGTGCGAGCAGCAACTGCAGCATGTCGAGGCTGATACACCAGCTCTCAATTCCCTCCAAGGTGTTCGTTAACGTCTACCTTTATCAACGACCCGAAATATTTTCACCGGCGTCAGCGAATCCTCGGAAACATGGCACCACTTTTCGTTGGAATTATCCAGCAAACTTTCTCCCTAGCCCTTAAGCAAGAGTCTAACATTTTCAATATACCCGTATCTTCGTAAGTAAAGTCTTGGTAAATAGCAACAGGTTGACTGACCGTGTTTGAAAATAATTTCAGTGTCATCAGAAGGACTGTTGTGTTGTACAATGAAATTTTAACTGCCCGTTGCAGCGCTGAAGTTTTGCCAATGGACGTTTATCGTTAATAATGGCTAGATGTAGAGGGATTTTCATGAATATTGGGCTTCTCTCGCAACGCGGAATGAAATGTACACGAAATAAGCTGGCATAATTCGCCTCTGCAACAGACGACAGGCTCGTTGGCTTCCACTTGATGTTTGCTGCGTGACGCGCAGTAACGGACGGACGTAGGATACGCGAATTCACCTCCCTGTCAGACGAGAGGTGTACGTTTCGTGGAACTCACGGGTAAAACAATGGAGATTCCAGGCGGTAGACGATGTGCCTATTTTCCTTACGGCACCGTTGATCCAGCAATTCCGCCTGCGCGATTCTAAATGGCTAACCATTAAGTAACAGCTTTTCCCGTCGATTTTCACGTCCCCTTTACCCGCGGATAAACTCGAAAAAGAAATTACATCCGACAGGATTCTTCCAACTTTTATAAAGTTCTCAGGACTCAGAAATTGTCTTCAGCAAAATTTTGTACATTTTACCTTTCATATTTTTTACATAAACTCGAACGTTTATTTGAATTTTGTTCATTCAGTAGTGTTCACCATTGTGTTTACGAGATTCGCGATATTTATGTCTGCTGGCATCCTCTTTCCTCTTAATTTCTATTTGCCTCTTCTCCTTGGCTTCACCCGTTCTTCTCCCCCTTCGCGGTAAGAAGGTTTAGCTGGTATGAAAGCGACGTCGTTGGCGCTTAAAAGCTGTTTTTAAGGTCTCGTCCATTGACGTATCTGAATGTGTGTGTGCTCATGCGGACCACACACACATATACACTCTTGTGGGACGGTCGAAAAAAAATTCGTTTCTTAGCGGAGAAACCCAGCGGACCGCTTATCTTGACGCCCTGACTCCTCGTCCGCGGAGGAGAGCGGCTTTTACGGCGAAATAAAGATTTATGCGCGACCTCGAGTGACGAGACTACGGAATTCTCGTAGAGGTCCAACTTAGGGAGGATAGAATTAATGGATTTTCCCGTGCTTAACGCTCGGAGGTTTCCTTAAACGGATTCCCTAACCCGAATTATTCGAGATTTTGACCCTCCCTCCCCCAGAATTCCTGGGATCATCGCAAAGTTACGACGCGGCAACGTTCACTATTTCGCCCGGAAATCGAATTGAAACTGCACTTCGCAATTATCGAGAGTTAATCATTGAGTGATTGATTACGTCGCAGCTATCGGGGACGACGATTAATTTTTCTTGGCCGGTTTGGACAAAAAAGAGGAGACGGTGGTGATATTTGTAGGGCTGTTTTGAGATAAAGACGGTCGAAGGACATAGGGGAGAGGGGGGGATATTCTTGAGCGAATTCGGGCAAGGGTTCCGGGGAATCTCGGCGGGGACAAAGAAAGGTGATCCAATCCGGGGGAAACAATTTGCAGGAGGCTTCGATCCCGGCACCGACTGTTCGATCAGGAAGACGATATGACCTTGCCTGTCTTTCTCTTCCCTGTCTTTCCCGGGGCTCGACCCTCGTAATTGACCCCCAAGTTCCTCTCGCCTTTTGCCGCCTATACGGCCCCGTACGAGATTAATTCCCCGGCCCTCGTGCGACGCTCAATCTCCTCACGGAGGGACACGTCTCACGACCATTCCCAATCAGCCCCCCGCCCAACTTTCAACCCCGATCTCTCGCAAGTCACGCGGTCCATCGACACGCCGTCCGCTAATGAATAAAAGCTAACTGGTAATTACACCGTCCTCGAATTGCCCGTCTCCGGGATCATCCGCTTTCCACGATGACGTGTGTTAAAGTTGAAGAAATTTATAGAAAGAAAAATCCGTGCAACTCGAAACATCTGTTTCATTCAATTGTCGATTCATAGGTCCCAACGAATATTCTGTGTGAGAAAGTTATTGGAAAAACTTATGAAAGGACAGTTTGTATGAATCGGAAATGTGTGGAATATCTCGTTAGGCTGTTTGATTTATGTTTTCTAAAAAATATTTCTCATGGGGGAGTAATTTTTAGAAAATTTCTTAAGGACAGCACGGTATTGCTTTGAAAGAAAATGTGTTGAAAACTGATTGAAAGTGTGCAGAAGCTTCATCCTTATTTTGTGGAATGATGCGAGGGCAAACGAGGGACTTGAGGGGAAGGAATAATGCAGGTGAGGGGGGGGGGAGAACGTAGAGGGAGAGTATAGACATTGATTCGCGGTAACGTACGACTGGAGCAGCGTTTCGAATCCTCGAGGTCGTATAAGGCATTCGCCTTTTCGCAGCTTCTCGGCGCTTTCCTCGGGGGTCTCGATCCTCTCGTGGGATCGCAGGAACGGGATCTACGGGCAGATCGATCCTCCAGGAACCATGAGTTACGATCCACCGCCGGTATATATACTCCCAGATGTCTCCTCGTCCTCCGCGCCATTTTTCATTCTTGCGTCCGAAAATGGAACGTGTCCGAGAACACGTCCGCGAAACATATTTCCGCTCTGCCCTATCGATAAGCCGTCGATAATCCAACAAGAGGACACGGGAAATGCTGGCGGTTTTATCAGGCAAACAAACACAATTGTCCGGGGACTCAAGTTGCCAGTAACAATAGCAGAGAAATAAGTGGAATCCATTTTCATTGTCCTCCTATCGTCTTAATCCACTGTGAGATTCTATGTACGGATTTACAGGTTTTGCACAGTTTTACGCAGTTTCGCAGAATTCGGGTTCTTAGGTGGCATTAATGTTTTCTATTACGCGATTTTCTATTATGTTAGGATTCGGGCCGTTCCCCTCGCGTCAGTGACTGAATTATGCCGATAAATTTCATCCTTGCGTTGTCGCCGTGGCCGTAATTTCCCGGCGATGTCGTGAGCGATAATTTTACTCTGCATATCCGGGCCGAGCGGTAGCGCGTCGTTGGGAAATTATGCATTCTCAATTGTTTTTCTGCAAAGTGAAACGAAGTTTCCGCTGCTCACCTAGCCCGGTACCCAGGTGTCCCGCTCGGCACTCCCGGCGGAGTCTTCTTAAGCCCCGTAAATTGAAAGTTGCCAAGTTTTTCCTCTCCTCTCTATCCGCTCATCTTCCTAACGCGCTCTGTTCTCCACTTCATTTTATAATGCAAAAGATCTTTCCCCCACCATCCACTTTGCCACGTATACAAGCGTAAATGTTTGCGCCAGTCCTCGCACTTCCATTGACCGTCATCTGAAATTAACTTCCCATTCAACGGAATATCCAAAGGTTTCCAACACTCGATCTTCGAGTAGATCTTCTCTCAGAGAGCAGGATTTTTCTCCCTTTGGTTCCTCCTCAAGTAGATCGATCGGGAAGTAGCGCTGGGTTTCATTCATGACGGGAAAAGCGTTTGCCATTAATAAGTTGCACCGAGTGCAACGTCAACTTGAAATCCTGTTACATGATTAATCGACAATGACGTTGTTGTTTACGAGTAAATCGTTTGATGCACGCTTCGTTTGTACATGCTATGCCGTTCTGTATATATTTCGCATACTTTGAATTTCCATATTTATCAATGAATCCTCCAAATTTAATGTTACATATTCATCAATGCGCTGTCGACCGCATACACAATTTACTCGACAATGCACCGAAACCACGTTTACCAAATCGTTGCAAGATTTTTGTTACTCCAAGAAAATTGTGAAACGAATACATGGACAGTTTACCGTGAACCGATTTCAGCCAATAATAGATTGGAAATTGATGTTGCTAATGTCGTTCTAATAGCTGTCAATGGCGGTCGAGGGATGATACAAATACGCTGTTAATTGATATTGCCTAATCGCCGGAGGTCGAATTTCACTGAGGAAATAACGAATATGTTGATCGACGGAGCTCAGGCATCGATACAACATTATTATATTAAGCATACGACTTGGCGCGCGTATTAATTGGCAATTATTGTTTGAAACTTGCTTGAAAACGTGCTCTGTCTGTCGCTCGATATACTCCTATCCCCCCGTTCTCGGTCTCGCATGATGGTCCAGTAAACGTAAGCACTACAGTAACGTGTCTCGCGGAAGTTTGATTGGCAATTAGTGGCCGCACAGGACACGATCGTCCGTTTGCACAAAACTCTAAGGATCCTAATGTAACCGATAATCGTATTTCAAATGACCCAAAACTAAATCATCCACCATTCTAACAGAGAATTTTTCCCACGAAACATTTGTCAGCCAATACGATTTCACGTGAAATACAGGAAACCCGATGTTCCGATGAAGTAGAAATGGAAAACTAAGTAGTCAAGGAGCAGAAACAGAAGACTAAAATAGTTTTGCCCTACGGTGTTAGACTTTGACTAATTTTTGCAAACCTGTTGTGTGTGAGGTTTGTACTATTGATAAGAGGGGAAAGGGGAGAGAAATTTTGTTATCGTGCAGACGGAACGCTTTGAGAGGATCAGAACGGCGGAAAAATGCTGCTTGAAACGGAAGCTGACGCGCGGGGTGAAGAGGACAAACGCGGGGGATGGACGAATTGTAAGAGGACAAGAGAATCGGGCGAGGGGGGGGGGGTTGCGAACGTGCGGCCGAGCTCGGGTATTTTATAATTAACGTAATAATTTATCGAGCGCGCTCGGCTACAAGGCTGCTTCGAGTTACTTTCATAAAAATTCCGCCGCCGATAATAGGAAAATACGCAACGAAAAAGGAAAGTTAGAAAGAGAGCGGAGACCGTACGTCGACGCGTTGGAACGCGCGCGGAAATGACGTTATTAAAAAAATGCGCCGTTCTCGCGCGTTACGGGCTTTTGCCAAAGGTTCGTAGATTCGATTTCCGCGCGGAACGTGGACAAATATTTGCCACGACTTTAAGGTAAACTCGCCGACAAGTTCTTACCCTTTAACGCATTCATCGACACGTTTCGCGGTTAACGCTATTTTCGGATGCGCAGGAATGAAAATGGAGCAAAACCGAAGATTTTGTTATGAGATTCTTGGACGAGACGTGCGAGCAACGCCCCACACCGTACAGATGGCCAACGTTTTGACGAGAATGCAGCAGTCTTCTTCGCGTCCCATCATTCTCCCTTCCCCGCGGCCCGTATTTATTTGTTTACAACTCCTCCCCGAGTTTGCCTTTACGATCGGTCCGAACGACGGCGATAATGGCCGGGACTGCTGCTGGAGCTTTACGACTGCGCCACGAACTTCATCCGACCCTCGATCGTCCTCATAATGAAGCAAATTCGCGAAATCCTCTCCTTGATGACCTCGCGCCGATAACAATGAGTCTCGTTAAAGAATCACCCACCCTTGATTTCGAGTCAATAATTAGCGCGCTTCGTATTTCGGAATCGTTGGATGACATTTAATGCGCTTTCTCGCCGGTGCCATTCTGATAGGGAAACGGAACGAAATTGCCCTCCTTATATAGTGATTAGCGCTGGCCCAGCGGCGGGTGTATATATCCTGCGTTGTCTGTTTATGAAGTTTATCGCCGCCCCTTTCGCGTTCGGCGTCGCCCGATGACAGGAAAAAAACAGTGAAAAAGGGAATTTATACGCGCGCTTTCCCTCCCGGCTACGTCGAGGCAAAAGCCCCGCATGCTCCCCTCCCCAGGAACGGTGAAGGGCTCGGCTGCTCTTGTCACGGGGGTGGTCCTTCGCATTCGTGATTTATCCCTTCCATCTTCCCAGCCATATAGCCTTTTGACAATGCCGGACCGTTTTAATTGTCGCAGTAATAGCGGATATTCCGTTTTGTTATCCACCGCTCGGAAAGTTTTACCCGTTTATTTCAACCGTTATATTCGCCAGTGGGTGGGTGAGGGGGCGGGCGGCAGGTATTTCCGTTTTTCCGTATTCAGCAGATGTATGTAGCTGTTAAACATCTACTTGTACGTCACGCTAAGGACCCATTTTCAAACTTCCCATCAACTTAAAATCTTGAGCACGATGTAAAATCCCATTTACACGAATTTCGGGAATATGAGATTCTGCTAATTTTACTCCCGAAAGGCAAGTTAGTTAGAGAAGTTTGAAAATTATTAATGTTCCAATAGGGACAATGTGGATGAGAGTGTTGTTTAACGCGCGAAATCTGAGGAATAAATTCGCCGCGAAGTGGAGCATTATCTGGCACGAAATAGAACAGTTTCCAGAGAGCAAAATAAAAGTACTTCCATCCCCTTTTATCTGACTATATCTGTGGAAGGCCTTGGTAAACCTATCCCCGGCTTACTAAGTCCGCAACATACAATAGCGCCCTGCTATAATCCGCTTTTGACTAATCTAACTAAGAAACTTTACGTAAACGTCTTAGTCGTTCCGGGCGGACGAAGATAATGGATAAAGCAATGTAAACAAATTAAAGGATTAAAAAAAGCTAACACGTGAAATAACACCTGAGTTGCAGAAACACTTACATTTAAATATTTGTATTACTCCTGAAAAATGTAGCATTTCTAATAGAACATAAACCGACATAACATACAATTAGTGAACCTTGGAAATGTCCAATATGCTTTTCTCGTCTTAGCTTTCAATTTTTCTTGGAATACCGCCGTCTTGGAACGGCAACACGATCGATTTGTAATACTTTGCGGGACATTAGCGCAATATATATTATCTGAAAGTCGCTGCCAAATCGGTCGATCGAACTGCGGAACACGCAAACGTTCTTTGCCCGTAGAACGGTTTCGAGCCGCTATGGCCATTTTATGAGGTATTTTCCGGCGGGGTTCACGTTCCGAAAAATTCGATAACGAAGAAGAACTGCTAACGCTCGTTAAGTTCATTCATTTACATTCATGTACATTCCACTGGTGCAATCGTTTCGCACGTGTTTGACACGAAACTATCTGAGCAATTAGTTCATTGATACTTAGGGTAATATTTAGCTTACTTGTTTAAACATTCACTTACGGACGAAGAAATTAAGGTTTCGAAAAAAGTCGGCACTCCATTAATTTCACGCCTGCTTTCTGTGCTTGTCCGGCTCTTTAATGCACAGAATTTTTAGCAATTTTCTACGAATTTACCTCGATCAGTCTCCGCGATATTTTTGACAATGTAAATGCTTTACTGGACGGTCTACGTTCTGTTTCCTGCATTTTGCGCCTTAATTCGCACGATTTACAGTTCACCTGCTGCGATTTACATGCCGCGGGCGAAATGAAATGGTTGCGGACGGTGCAATTTTAATAGCTATTTCCTCTAGTCCCTCACAAGAGCAGGTATATAGTTCGTAAAACGTAACTGTTATGAAGCGCTCAACGACCCGTTAGTTCGGCAATCAAATTCTATAGCAAGTAAAGTACGAAAGACGTCATTCTTTTACGTAGAAATTTGCATCTTTTAATTTTCCGTTCACCCTTTCGTTGCTTACGCGAAGAATTTACAGTACTTTCAATTTTCCTCAATATTCGTGCAAATTTTACAGCTATTTTCGAGCATTCAACGACCAGCGAATTCGACAATAAAAACTGTAACACATACAGTGCACGAAATATTTCATTCTGTTACCTACAAATTTGTAATACACCATTTTTTCTGTCCCGTTGAAACTGTGTTCCTGACCAACAATTGCGAAACGTAGGTTGAACGTCCGCGCTAGAACCCACTGAAACCCTTTCCCTGTTTCCGCCGGTAGTTTGTAGCCGTTTCATTTTTGCCCGATGCTCGCGCGCACATATCCCATCGCGGCGATACACTCGGAACTTTGGGCCATTGAGAAAGTCGTGCTTACGGAGAGGGGTCTTCCTGCGCCCACGCACTTCTCTCGTCCTTGGGCCCTCGTCGCACAGCGAAGGACCCTTGAGCGCTCCTGAAAATAACGCGATAGTCGGAGAAACGCTGAGCCGTGGATTCGTCGAGAGTGTCGAACGCGTTTCATAGGGTCGGGGGGGGGGATGTTTCAAGTGCTCGACTGTCCCTCGTAGGGTCCTCACGGCTTGATCCTGCCTTTCTTTCCTGGCGCTTTCACCGCACGCTCAATAGACGCGCCCCGTAAGCCGTGAAAAGGCAAGGGAATCGTCCCCATCCCCCACAAGTCCAATAGACGGATATTCCATAAATCATTTTGCAAACAATACCGCGCAACAGATATTGAATTTTCGCACAGACGCGGCTCCTGTCGTTTTCATCGAAAGGTCCTTGATTTTCGGCAAAGGAGATGAACCTCCTCGAGCCCGAAATCGCCCATATTCGGCTTTACCGTTACTACTATCCCCCAAATATTTTGGATCTTCTTTTTTTTATACGTAATCCAATAAACGTTATGCACGGTGTATGAAGATTCTTATTATTACCCGGCCAGGTTTTATATCAATTACTCACAGATTCACCTCCCGATTTAAATACACTTAAATACTGACTTACATCTCATAGATCAACGAAAAATGTCAATGATCCAATTTAGACTGTAAAATCGTATCTTTGTCTAACGTATCTTTCTTTAAACAGTCTACGCATCGCATAAAAACTTGCCGTTTCACTTGCTACGTGGGAAATGGTGAACGGAAGTGAAATTGCCGATGATCCTGCACCGGCGACAAATAGGAGTAGCATCGCAAGGCGAGTACATCGGGTACGATGGATCCCGTGGAATTCGACGTGGCGCGTGGGCAGTCGGTAATGAGTGACGTAGGACGTAAAGACCATCCGTCGGTGATTGTAATCGAGCTCTTTGGAAAACCATTTGCGTTGGCGTATAGCGCAAGCACCGGCCGTGTAGGAGGCGAGGGTTGTCTATCAAGAGAGAGAGAGAGAGAGATACGTGGCTTCTACCACCCCTTCTCTTTATCTCCGCCTCGTCGCACGTGGGTGAAGCACGCTCGGACGAACGAGGGATAGAGGGGGGAGGGGGGGGGGAGGACACAGAGACGCGTACATGTATCTACGAACTACTGGCACCCAGTAGCGACTGGTTTCTCGCACACAATGGCCGCCGCTCCCTTTCCGCCGTTTTGGTTTCATCTGCAACCCCCTTGCCTTTGGCAACTACCCCTATTTGCGCATTTCGCCCCGTACTCCTCCACTCTCAGCTGACTAGGGACTTTTTGGTTTACCCCCTCTGCCCCCCTCCCCCCTCCCCTCTTCTCCGCCGAATTTTCTACCAGTGGCCAGCCAGTCGGCGGGTTATGACTTATTCATCGGTTTTCGCAGTTCAACAAGGAAAAATAATAACTCAATCGAGACGGTGCTGGGAAATGCAAAGCTTCAAGGAATTAGCCGTAATTTCAATAGTCCTTTTTTAATTACGAATTCTAATTTTTCTATACTCATTTATCGTGATTTCCAGCAATTTTCGTGTCGTTCTCCGAGAAATCGTGGACGGTGGTTAATTCTGTAATTCTTAGCTGTAACATCATTAATTCTCTTTTAATTACGAATTTTCGTTTTATCCCTACTCATTTACCGTCATTTTTCCGCAATTTTCGTGTCGTTTAACGAGAAATCTTGGACGACGTTGATTCTGCGATTCTGCCTGACTCCGGTGAAATAATTTCCTGGGAGCCGATGAAACGCATTGTTAATATCGCTCGGCCGAGTCGATAATTCAGGTTGGCGCGACATGGCTCGCCGGGGGTAGGCAAAAAGTCGGCTCGAAAAGTGCAGAGTTTCAATTAAAGGACGGAACATAACGGACGGTGACTTTACGGCGGGGCCCGGTGGAGTGTGGACTCGCCGGCGGAAAGTTTAATGGGAACTGCGTTTCCGTTGAATTTAAAAGGCCGCGCTGGCATTGCGATGCTCGACGAGACTCGCACGGTCTTGTAAATCAAGCTTTACGCGCCACTCGTGCAGCTCAGATAAGTGCGCCGGCGTATCTTGCATTCGCCGCTTTCTCTCCCCCACCTCCCTGTCACTTTTTATAAACCCAATAAATCTCGGAGATTCGCAATAAGAAAATCTAGCCAAACGGTCACGGGTTTCCCAGGTATTGCGCACTCTTGACCAACGCCGGTTAATCGTGCTAACCTCAACGATCGATTAGATTGTACTTAAAAATTCAGCGAATCGAAACTACTTTGTGTACTTCGAAAAATGTGAGATATCTGTACGGTTGCTCGGAATTGCTGTTATTGTACCTCCAGTGTTTCCGATTCAGTGACAAATGCGTTAATTAATGAAACCCTTACATAAATTTGCCGATAATGGTTCGTTGTACCTTGGAAAAAGACGCACATTCCTCAACTGCGCTTAGGCGCACGAATCTTCCCGGTTGTTAGAGAGGTAGGGCCGTTGAATTTATGAAGTCCCGGGAATCCTTCGGGAACACTCGCGACGTAACCGATGCAGGTCAGGGGGCTTAAGTGCCGACATAATTAAGGCTGCAATCTTGCCGGATTTTTCGCTTCTTGTGTAATTTAGGCTAATTCGGTCCCATGCGGAACAGCTGAAGAACCGTTACCACCGACGGCATTGAATAAAGATATCCTCCTTTAACTGGATCACGAGCAGCCAGGAATAAATCATGAAAATTCGTCGATCGCGCCGTGGTATAAAGCGAGCCGGGGAATTGGCATCACTTAAATCTTCGTCGTTAAATTGACACGTGCGGCTAATTAGAGAATAATGGCTTCGAAAATGTCCGGTGTTGACTCACAGTAGCGTCTCACGGATAATTAAATGGCAATTTCCTTCCTGCCGTTGGCCTTTCACGGGGACCGTTTCTTCTCTCCTTTGAGCGTTAATCGAGTCCTCGTAAATACCGTAAATTGAAATATAACGCGTCGGGAGTGGCGCGGGGCGGAGGAGTGGGGGGGGGATGGAGGGGGTAACGGATGAGGAAAGAAAACGGCGGAGTTTGCCGCGTCGTATCTTTCCGCTCGGTTGCATCGGCGCAAAGAAAGGAAGGTCCCCAGTACCGAAGGGAAGACCGAACGAGCGACACCTTGGAACCGGCGAAAGGGCTACTTGCCCTAACGAGAATATAATCGATGATTTACTGCCTCGCGACTTAATCACGCGAGGAGATAAAACCCCCCGCTTTATCTCGCGAACGGCCCCCGGGGCGTTAGCAGACAACGAAATCTCGCGACCATCTACATCGTCCGAACACCCTTCTCTCCTGCACTTACCCCTTCCCCCTTTCCCCTTCTTCGTCCACTAACCACCCCGTCCTGCCTTCCTCCTCCTCCTTCTTCTTCTTCTTCTTCTCTCCCCGAGGAACCGACTGCTGTCTTCGAAGGCGCTCATTATCCTCCACGAGACAGGAGATTTTATTATGTGACGCTTGAAAAGGAGTTTACGGCCTCTCCCGACGGGTCTTCCCTGACTTCGGGGCCGTATTTCCCGGGGAACAGGCCTCCGTCTACTGCTCCTGACATTCCGCTAAATTCCCACCGAGTTATCGTTTCCTTCCCCCCTGACCCCCTCCCCCCTCCCTTTTTTACGTCGCAAGATGCATCCTCGTTACTCGTAGGTGACGGGGAAAAGTCCAATTTCCACGAGATTCCCATAACGCATGATCTTCCATGGAAATAACCGAAATTTCGCGCACCTCAACGACGATACGGGGTTCTCCGGCGGAGTTGCTCGCTGCATTTTCGACGTGTTGCCCTGCCACGTGATCGTAGCATAGAGATACGTCGTTGTAAAAATTGCAGCGATGAACCGCGCCGAAACGCGAGAAGCCGGAGCTTTTTACGGTTGACTTTACGAAGGGTTTCGATCCGACTGGTGATTTCTCCTTGCCTCACCGTCGTCTTTTCCTTCATCGTCCGCCGGGAAAACCGGGGTGGTCGTTACCCCGTAACGCGGCCTGTTTGCCCTCCGTGAGTTTTCACGAAGATGATTCCATGGTTGGCGAAGTTTTTACCGCAGATTAGGCACGACCTACGCTTCGCCGGGAAGAGCCATTCTGCCGTGCGGGATTTCCCGCCGATGATTAGAAGAGATACTGGCCGTCTAGCCGAGAGACTAAAAACCTTTATTTGCACGGACAATGGGAAAGAGAAGCCGAACGACTCGGGGAAATTGTATTTATCGTCCAGCCCCGAAGGAAAATTAAATCGCCGCACGTTTCGATCAACACTCAGGAAAGGAAATCGTGATCAACCGACGAGCACTCGAGAATCGAATATTTGTCGGAGTTCGACAACGTTCTGAGAATGAAGTTTATGAACGAAGGAAGGGGAAAAATTACACGTAAGGAACGAGGGGGTATTCATCCCGGGGCCGCAGAAGACGTTCGATTGAACCGCGCGGGGAGACATTTATCTTGGTTAAGGATAACGAAAGGATATACTAATCGCGTGGGTTTCGCGTGACGAGGGTCGAGCTGCGGAGAACGGGTCAGTCCTGCACGAACACCGGAGAACAGTGAAACGCTGATGCATCCGGTTGCTAGGCGCCTAGCCACGCGCGAACCATTCATTCATCATATTCCTGTTTGACAAGGAAGCGTCTGGATTCATTAATTTCCCACTCTAACGAATCTGCTACGAGTAATTACTGTCGCTATTTCACCGCTTTACCCGTAACAGAGTAAACACGGCTACGGAAGTACCAGCGGACAAATCTCGCTAAGGGAATTCCCCACATCACGATACTTTTGTTCAAAACCTTTTTCGAAATCTTAATTTATAAAAATCTCGCCAAAGGAATTCGCTGAATCATGACACTTTTAGTATTTGAAAGGATTTTATTAATATCAATTTCTACAAATCTTGTCGAGAGAGAATTCTCTAAATCGGGACATCTGTTTGTATGTTCAGAAGATTTTTATTAATCTTGCTGTTTAATTAGTTTCTTGTGGATTTTCCTGGAGTTTGCTTAGAAATTTAATCAGTTTCATTACTTGAACGAAATTACTGACGTATATTTATTTATCACATTTCAGTACAGTTATTCTCTTCCCACTTATATCTTCGTTTTCATTGCCCTTCAAACTCTTGCTATTGTCGACAATTTTGTTTGCTCCTCTGTACCGTTATACCGCGTACAACGTTATTTTTGCACGAAATGACGAATGAACGTATCTTGGGTGAATCCCATGAGCGGCGATCCCTGGGACTTGGCCGCAATTTTTCGCGATAGGGCTCGCTTTTCCCCGTGGAAACTCATTTCCGCCACGAACGCGGCCGCAGTGTCGCGCGTACGCAGGGTTATTTGTTCCTGGCTGGGATCCAAAAGGCTGGACCCTCTTGCCTATCCGGACTTAGGACCTTCTCTCGCCATTTGTTTGAACGTGTCTCCGACGTTAGTGGCTCAGAGTCGCGCTTGCCAGTGCCGCCGTGCAAAGGCGGAAAGGTACTTCCTCTGCGCTAAGCACCGCCGGTAACGTGATTAATATCCAATTCGGCTCGTTTTAAATGACCGACGATAATTATTGCCCCGGCCCCGCCGACTCTATCGCACGGCAAACGCGACTTTAAACAGATTTATTATCCCCCTTCCCCTCCACTCCCCCACCCCTCTCTTCCGACATAGATACACCGCATAAATTTTTGTGTATCACGGCTGATAAAGAATTACAGCGGTCAGTGATGCTCAATCGATAATAACATACCCTACAAAGTTTATCAAAATACACGAGAAACTTCCTGTTAAAAATGCACATTTTCGTAGTATGCATAGTATTTTTTATCGCCATTCTTTATAGATATCCAGGGAACTCCTTTTGTAGTTTGACACTTTTTAAAAACGCACGATTCTCTTAATGAAATGTATGCTTTGTTTTGCACATGGATGTCAGTTGAGTCGCGAATCTACGCAAATTATACAAACAGGTGTATTTTATTGGACCAGTCGGCGGTTGTATCTGTTCGGTGGTGGATCCATTGGATAGGTACTTATCAGGTATCCAGTAGGTAGCCGAGTGGAAGGACGTACGATGTACCTATCCACTGATTATGGATTACCTACTCCGCTGGATGGCAGTCAGTGGCAGAGATAACTGGAAGTAGATAGCCGGTATATATGTGTGTGTGTGTGTGTGTGTACGTGCAGCTAATATCCATGGGGAAGTGGCCACAATTGCGTTGCACCGTGGCTATTCACTCGTGCCGGCGTTTATATCGATTGTTAGTTTCCCCATCTGAAAACTCCCGGCGAACGTATCCCAGGCGTATTCCATTAAATTGTTTGCCTTTCATATCTAATTAAACCGACGTACATTCCGTACCAGAAATATCTCCCCATCAGGTTTAATTCTGAGAAAGGTCATTTTTCCATGGCAAAGTTTACGATTAATTCTGGTATCAACGAAGATGGTTTAAAGGAGCATTGAACGTAACGATCCGATTCGTTTTCTTTTGCCTTCCTTTCATGGCAGTAATCGCTTTGTCTAGATTAGATTCTGCAGTTTGTCGGATCGTAAAATACAGGGAAAGGGAAACTTAAGATCACGTCTTGACCTTTGGCATTTTTCCCCCACGCGTGCCCTTAATTAAGCAGCCATGGAAAGTTTGCCCGCGCACGCGCTTTTGAAATTGCTTTCACCTTTTTTCCCTGGCGCCCGAAGAATAATCAGCGGCATTCCTTTTTAATTCAACTACACTGGCCGCATGCACGGTAACGAGCTGTATCAAAAGCCGCTTGAATAATTCAGCAGCTCGACCGTTTTTGCCTCCTATCCGTCCCCCGCGTCTTCTCGCTTCATCGAAACTTCGACAATGACCATAGAAGAGTTTACCCACAATGCTCCTTAGAAATATCTCCGTGTTGAGCCAGGGATTCTTTTCAACGGGTTACGCCACGTACCCTTGTGACTATTTTTTTATTTTTCTCAACGTATCTTCGGTCACCTCGACAAGACCTCGTTCCCATGTAAGACAAATTTTCGTCATTTATCATTGCAAATCGGTCTCTTAAGAATCATTTTCTTCTCAGTCTATGTCTACCACCATTATTGTTGGCACTGAAAATGCGCTATTCTTTGTAACTTCGAATATCCATGTAGAGAAGAATTCTGATGATTGACCGGTTGAAAAGACGTATCATCCGTACGTAGGTCGTTCGGATGTAGCAAAAAAAATTGCCCGCGTTTTCGTAGATTTGGGCAAGATTTTCGTCGGTGGACTTGCAGCGGTGAGGGAGGGGGGGGGGGGGTAAAGAAGAGCGAGTTAATCGAGTGTGCGACGAGGCCGTCAGTCGCAGGTCACGGGTCTTGCCTTTCCTCGGCGATAGCGGACCGCGGGACAACGGCGGGGGCGGAAAGGAACGAAAGATTGCGAGAAAAGTGCAGCCAAGAAATTCGACGACAATGCCGGCGAGAGCGGGGCCGAAGGTGAGCCCCGCGAGTCTGTCGTTGACTTCGACGAATGGAAATTCGGGTCACTGGGTGTATCCTCGACGAGAAATAATATCGGCCAGAACTCTCGTCGAAGAACACGAACCAACGCCCATGTCGAAAGATACGCGTGCCACGGAAGAAGAAGACCCTTTATCGCGAAAGCGTGTATTGAAAATACCGCGGCATTGTGCGCGGCCCCGCGAAATTTCAGATAAGTGTACAGGAGGAAGTGAAGAAGTATTCGGCCTTTGGGTTCAAAGGATATACGTATATGTAGAGAAAATAAGGGTCGAAGACCGTTTCCTTGGTCAGTGCGGATGAGTCAATGACACTCTTGCACGGTAGAATGATTAATTTTACGCGGAATAACGTGGACAATAGTGCGAGATTTTTTCCCAACGGAAGAACAAGAAAGGCGAATGTAAAATGGAGATAAAAATTAAATTGCGAGCGTGCGTATAGATTCGGGGATTAACGGTGAATGGACTGGAATGCTCGAAGCTATTCCATGCGGTTTGAAAAATCCGATATCGCGTACACGTAAAAACCGCACCGAAAAAAATGTTTGTTCCAATAAATTCAATGGAATTTCGTATGGGACTCCTTACACTAATTCCTCTGGAGCAATTGACGACTATCATACAAAAGTGTAGGAGAATTGTTTAAAAAAAGCGTAATGAGAAATGGAAAAAGAATGTTAAAATATGTACAAAATAAGAGAAAATGCACAGAAGACAATAAAAAAGTAAACAACTGCTGTAAAGTGATAGAATTTAAGTGAATTAAAAGAATACAGAACAATGAGTAAAGAGATAAGGATGTGATATTTGAGTGATAAAAATTCCCAACTGGAAATATTTAAGACAGAAATTTCAAACTATTGCAAGCTAATATTCACGAAACTGAACGAAACGCGAATTCTTCACATAATTTTTGTAAAATTTTCTTTAAACGATGTTATCATTGAGTTCATCTCAAGGACACCCTTAATTATCCACCCTGCGTAAGAAAATGAACAGAAGACCGTGCTAAAAGCAGCGCTGCAACGTTCAGGAAAATCGAGGAACGACGTGGCGTGAAAAATGAGGCAGAAAATGCGACGTACCGCGTTGCGGATTAATGGCGAATGGAAAGTTTTCACGGTAAGACGCCGCGAGTGGAAGCCGTTGAACGCTGCCGTAGGAATCCGTAAACGTGCGTGACAGTGGCGCGACATGTGCGGGTCGGTCCCAGGGGGAAAACGTGGTCGATGGTAGTACGTGTAGGACGACCGGAAGTGCAGATTGCAAAAGAGACAGCCCGTACCACCGGGAGGCAGAGGAGATATGCGATGCGGGTTGCAACGACCGCGCGACGAGGGAAACTCGAAATATCCGCGACGTAAGCACGCGCGCCATCGCACCTGCCCCGCCGGCTTAATTTGCGGACGCGCCAGGCGTTTAGGAAATGGATATCATTTATTTCCACGGTCCGTTTTCCTCAAAGCCGCCGGCAAAAGGCGGACGGTACGGCGATGGCCACGGGAAATGGGCAAACCTTTGGCTGGCATCGAGAAACGCCGAAGCTACGGCCTCGGGTTACGGCGGAACGAAGGAAAAAATATACCCGGAGATGTATGTATGTATCGCAGAGTCGGGGAGCTTTTGTAACGGTCGATAAACGTGGAGATATGGCACCGATGTCGGTTTTACTGGCGGTCCAGTTAATGCCAGGTTAATGCAGCCGAGAGAAGACATTTGGCTTGATATGCCGCGGTAAAAGAAAACTATACGTCTCGTAACAGTTTACTCGTACACGGTTTCGTGCAAGCTTGGATTAAGAACATGAGGTTAGTAACGATATGATGACATGATAATTAGCGACTTTGTGACAGTTTAACTTCGTATACGTTTCATAAATGATTTACTAAGAGGATAGAAATTATCACCGTTGTGCGGGCTCGCATTATTCAAAAACAAAGTACATTGAAACATTGTCATAAACAGCAGGACCATTTGACAACTTTTCATTTGTATTTCGAGGCTTTCCCTGTGCGAGAGCCGCTGAGAATATTTCCCAACTTTTCGCCGGACGAACAACATTCCGAGCGTTAATGGACTCTTTAGAGCGCGCTGATTATTTCCCTGAGATGTAGAAACATTCCATGGCAATCCCATTTCAGGTCGCTTTGGCCGCAGGTGCCCCTTGATTCGCGAAAGTGGAGTTCACCCTTACGACTTATATTAACCCCTTGCAGAGAACGGGCCACTCGCCGATGGCCTCGGCTTTTCGCTAGATTAATTTCGCTGGCCAGCCGATATAAATCTCCCTCGGCCGCGCCACTGCGTCGCCTCCGTGGGAAACCATGCGTTATCCAAAGATTACTCCGGAAACCGCCGGCGCAGTCTACCCTGCGGTTTCAACGTTGATCGACAAATTTCTCGTCGCTCACGGAATTTTAAACAATTATCGGAAACGTTATACCTCGCAAAGACTTATATGTATATCAAAGGGAACTGTATTTACTTTTCATTCTATTTCGAACAATCATAAGTAACGTAGGATCTAGGGGGAAAACAAATATTTACCCCGCTGAAGCAAGGTGTATCGTTTTGTACGAAAGGAATTGTAAGAAGTACACTTTTTAAATACCGACGAGCAAAGGTTGTGATTGTTACACGTTTCTTACCTGTCTGTTCGTCTCTGTAATTTTATTCCTTGCCTGGTGATAGTGAGGAAGTGTATAGATTTTGACAAACAATTTAAACGTTTCTTGGGAGGGTCGTAAAAATGTGGAAAATAATTGTACCACTTGATACGGCAAAAGAAGGTTGACGATTACCCGCTGGGGCTCAAGGGGGGCGAAGTCGCGTATTCGTCGTCGATATCGAGTCCCCCCCTCCCCTCTTCGTTCAGTCACCCCTTGTAAATCGAGCGGCAAACCCTTCCGTCGAGGCAGACGACGGGCTCTATTACATTGTGCACCGTTTCGACGAGACGTGAACTTTCTTCTGGCGTTGGTTCTTTTTAGACGGGACCTTCCTTTTTCTCCTCTTGCGACGATGATTTTTCCAAGTTCGCCGAATTACACGGCTGTCTGCCGCAGCTCTCGCAGTTTGCACGTCCGCCAGGCCCCCCGGGGGAAGAATGCCTCGGCGGGGCGGGGCGGGGCAAAAAATGGGAAATTTGACGACGAAATCGGCGAACGATGGGCGAAACTCGTGGAAGGAAGGGGGGGGGGCAGGGAAATCGACGAGAATGGACGAATTCGTCCACCGAATTTCCGCTATTACTGTAACTCGGCCGTTGCGTTTCTAACCGGGAGGATTATTAAAATTGTGTGTTTGCGCGTTCCGCGCCGTGTCGCCGGCAGGGGCGAGAGAGGAGAGGAGAGGGAAGGAGAAGGAGGAGGAACATTTAATTCAGAACAGGCGAGCAGTCGTTCCTTCCGTTCCGCCATGTCACGCGTCCCCGCGGAAGGAAAAAGTGTTCCACGAGAGCGGAAGAACAGGGGACTTGTCTCTCTCCACGCGCATCGCGAGATTAAAGACGTCGTGCCTGAAGAAGACAATCTTTTAAAATAACCGCGTCGTCATCCGCCCGTAATTCGTGGGGAAATGCGGAGGGAACGTCGTGAAACGACGCTTTCAATGTCGCACGCGGACTCGCATTTCTTAATGCACACCAGACGGCGGAAAATTCTGCTCATCTTTTTCTCGAAATTTCGAGATTCAATCCAACTGTCATACGAGAAAAACGATGCACGAATGGCACTATTAAAATCCATTAAAACAGATTTCAGGACTTAATAAACTTAATGAATCTGATTATAAAAACGGAATACGTTAGACCCGTTTTCTGTAAAGTTTAGTAAATGTGATTGAAATCATTTATTTAACAGTATTTCCTTTTTTAATGACCTGCAACATTGACTCGTCTTTATTTATTTTTCTTTTTCGTCAACGTGACTGTAATGCGATAATACGTGAACGATGACGCAGATGAAAGAAACTTTTCTGAGTATACGAGCCAGCAGAATATCATTCCATCTTTCTGAAGCTTTTGGAAATGTAATTCAGCGTCGGTCCAATTCAGCAAAAATGTCCATCGCCGTTGTTTACCGTGCCAAACTCTTCCATTTTCTCGTATTTTCTTGCCGACATAACTCGGGGACTGGATTTCCATTTTTCATTCGTTCTCTTGGTAAGCGAATGGTAATGCAGATGTATCTCAAAGACATTGCTGCGTGTCAATGAAACGGGGTAGTTATAACATTCAGCGCTGTAACGTGATATATCAATCGAATTGGATTGCCCATGGCGACCAGCCGATGGCTATTTGCGATGACATCGACAATCTATGCAGTGCAGAACTGATAACGGATTGGTGTTTATCTTGATTACCATTGCCGAATGTTCCTCACGCTGGTCAGAGCTCTTTATGTTTATTTGCAAAGCAATTAGTATACACATCTGTTGATGCGGGTCTTTGCTCAAACAATTCTTAAAAACACACAGACTTCAAAAATGATCTCTAATACAGTAAAATTAAACTCAATGTCTGATTAAAATTATCCTCTTCTACTACTATCTTTCTATCTTTACTGACGAAGATTTCGTTGAAAAATAGAGGTACAATTGATTCTCCGAGGCACAGAAACGCCGTAAATGATATCACGTGATATTTCTGCGGGACAAAAGTGAGCGTCGGTGCAAACTTCATCTTTTACTACTTAGCCTTGATGTCGGACCATAACGCTTTGTTTCCACGTTTGTTCGTCCCACGCGACCGGTGCTCGGTCCCCGACGCAGGCTTTAAAATCATTTTTCCCCGGGACATCGTCTAGCTCGTCGTACGCCGAGAGTCAGGAGATTCTCGAACGGCCTAAACCTCGTTTCGAGCCACTCGGCACGTCGCACGTTTCTCTCTCCTTCCTACCCACGTACGGAGCTGTTTCGCACGTGCGAGTTGCAGTTTACGGGCCGCTGTACCTCGCGTAGATGCATGTTTATTGCTGCATTAACAAGGGCCGGGATAAAGGAGAGGAAAGGGGATGGGACACTGTTACACACGGGAGGGTGGGGGATAAATTTACCTCTATCTTTTCGGCTTACATCGGCCTACTACTCCATCCCCCCCCCACTCTCTATCTTTCTCTCGCTCCACAGTGCGCAAACTACACTCTTCTTGCTCCAGTTTCTTCTCCACCTTTGATCACCCCTTCCCACCCGACGCTCCCCTCCCCCCCGGCGCTGCTTTAGCTAGGATTCTGTTGGTTTACCGAAGGATTTCGTATACTCACCGCGAAATATCCCGGCTGGTGCGCAGCATCGGGGCGTCCTGTTTTCGCATTACCAGAAATCTGGCGGAAACACCGAGAAACTCTGGCTCGAGAACAAAACGTAGGGCTCTGCCGCGGTTATCGATCTCCCGTTCTACCGTCTCCGCGGGAGTACTTTCTATTTGCCGGGAAGGCTTTTAGGACTTAGCCTCCCGGTACTCCGGCCCCATGATTTATACGGAAGTCATTGTGCTCGCTGCTAGAAATATTCTCTACCGGGAGAAACCCAGCCGTTGTGTTACCCACGGTTAGCGACGGTTTTAATTAACCAATAAAAATTTTCACATTACGTCGGTCCCGTTGAAAAATAAACAAAATCTTGACTGCAATTGCCAAACGGGCAACACAACGAAGAAACCCTGTTGTTCGCTACTTGTTGATCGACAAGTCAGAGTCGTGCGTAAATGTTCCGGCTGAACGGTACGGCTTTTTTCCCTGGCTCTTCTGGGCCCGTCTACGGCGCACGTATGTACGTTCGCGGCGATTAGTCGCGGTCTTGTTGCGTGTAGCCGGCAAAACATCTCGCCGGCGTAGAACGAGGCGTGAGCGTCGGTCGAAACGGACGCGAGGATAGCAAAAGCTCGGCGGAGGTGGTGAGAGCTAAACGGGCGTTGGCCAGGTTCCCTCTCGTTCCCTCTCTTTCCCTCTCCGCGTAATCCTCTCGCTCACGCCGGCGGGTATATTAATCCGTAATGGCGAAACGATTAGTCAGGCTTGCCTGGCGAACCCCTAGCACCGCGCGCTGACAGTCGCACGCGCGACCTGCAGATGATTAATAATCATCGCTCGCGTGTACGCTGTTATCGGCCCGCCGAGTGACGAACCGTTTAGCGTTATCTTCTTTCTGTCCCGCTGCGCTTTTCGCCTGCATCCAGCTGACGATTGTCGCCCACGCGCACAAACGAAATATCCCGGCAGAGTAAACGAATGGAGCCTTTTTTTTCGACGCAGCTTTCGAGCGGTTACCGAAGTACAGAGTAACTGTTCATGAAAGTATTTGGTAGAAAATAGGTATAAGCTTAACAAGCTATTAAAAGCTATTGCAACGTTTAGCTTATTTTTTTTGTTAATTATTCTCGAACGAGTCGAGTTAAGTAAAATATCTTCCTAACATCATTAATTCTCTCAAAACTTTCACAATCATGATCTAAGGGACAATCAAGACAGACAGTTGACACGTACAAGAATCTAGGTTGACGAAAATAATTATCTACGATTTTTACCACGAGATTCAGACGAAGACGTTTGTTCGCTACGAGAATCTTATTGGCCCATTGTCGAGAACGTTAAGATTACAGTCCGACGAGTGGTATTTCAGCGAAGGCTCGGTCGGTGCTGATTTTCGGCGACACGCTTGAAGCCGGGGCTTGACAGAAGGGGTCGTAACTTGCGTGGCAGGGGTTTGCGGGGGTTGTTTACTGCAGCTCGACGTGCGTGCACCGTTGCACCGGCATGTTCCGCATCCTCGCGGCGTGACATGTGTGGCGCATCCACGTAAAGAGAAAGGGGATGAATTATTCGTTGTCTCTTGCACTCCGCTCCCCTCACCCCCCTCCACAGCCCCTCCTGTGTCCGTATTCCGACAGCGAACTGTCCTGACCCTCCGCGGTGGTGCTTCTGACACTGTCATCCATAACCTGCGTCCGACGTCGCACGACGACGCGATCCTGCGTCCCTTGCGGAAAGGGGAAAAATTTCACTCGAGCACCGTCTACTTGTCTTCGCCTTCGGCAAAAACCCCCGGCCCCGAGGACCGTCCATAAATCGAGCCCTAAGCGTCGTCGTGTCGCGGACCGTTACCGCCGTCGCCCTTGAAATCTTCTACCATCTCCCATCCCCGTCGTCGAGAATATATCCCGGAATTCTCCGGCCGGAATTATCGGAATTTTACACGGCCAAGTGCCGGGAAAAGGTGTGCATCGGCATTGCCGAAGAAAAGCCGTACGAGAAATCTTGCTGCTGGAACGTTGCTTGGAAAATTAAAACAGTTTAACCACGGATGTTAATGCAGCGTTAATCATTTTCATTGCGTTACATGACCTCTGTTCAGTGTAACATAATGAATCATTATCCGTAATAGTATTCACATTTCTCATTTAGCATCATATTCTGTTGTTTTTCATACGAGATTTCGTGCTTACAAATATTATTTATGAGAAATTTGAGTTTGATTAAATGTAATGATATCAATATATATCCCAATTTATTTCTCCTTCTTGGGTTAAACGAATTAACGTTATAACGAGGAAAAAATCACGTTTCATTAAAAATAGCTATCGTATCCCTAAATGCACCGTTAATAACGAAGTTTTGTTTATTTTCGCTGAACGATCACTCATGGGAACATGGCGGTTTCGATTCCCCGTATGATTTCCCCCATAACATGGCGAAGCAAAGGTATTGGAATCTCGGTTCCTTCGGTGCCAGGGCTGCGGTTAGCGCGTTCCAGGGGGCACGGAATATCTCAGTCGGGGCCGGGCCGACCGACGAGGCTAATTAATTGGCCCGTAAATTATCGGAACAACAATGCCGGGCCGCGGGGGTTCCTATCCTCGAATCGGCGGGGAATTGTCGGCACGCGCGCCAACTTAAGAATACGCGTGATCTATGCGGTATTTCCACTCCCCACCCCCTCCCCCTCCCCCGCGCACCCTCCCACACCATTCTGCGACACCCCCGAAGCACCCCGCAGGGCTATACGTTTGCCATTAATTAATCCATCTCTATCCAGTGTACACGGAACAGGTGAACGCTGAATTTCCACTGATGCCCAGTATTACGTGGCGAACGTGTTAACAGGTAATCCAAGGTTTATCGGCAAGGCGAATAACACCGCGGAACCGTTGGATGTTATTCGTCGGAATTGTCGCTAAAAATATCTCGCGCGCCTGCGCAGAAGTTTCTCGCTAATTGATCGGCCGCGCACTCGATGTTCGGGTTGTACGGTGCGATTTTTTATGTACGCGAAGTATATACGTCGCCATAGTTCGCTCGTAGGGAACATTTTGCCGAAAATCCGGCATTACGTGGATATTTTAACGAGTTCCCCCCCCCCCCGCTCACGTCTGCATTACAGCTTGACGGGTGTGCAGGTTCTCGAATAAACACGTGGCGGACGAGGAACCGAAGTTTTCAGTGCCATTGCGGTGCCGTCCTATCGCGATTATATTTCGAGACGAGGGGGAGGGGGAACGTTAATGCAGGTCGTCTCGCGTAACGATTCTTCGCATTGAAAGCCGTGAAAAGCGTAGCTGCGCCCGGACATTCGTCCGTATTTGCACGAGCTACCCGGGGGTCCCTCTGTGTGTGTGTATGTGTGTGTGTTATCGTACGTACGTACATCTGTCGTGCGTAGAGAGAGAGGGAGGGAGAGAGAAGAGCAGCTCGTAAAGGGCCGGGGATTGAGTGCACCTGTTGCGACAGAGCACGACAACGTACTTGCTACATACGTGCATTTCCACTGATATTATTCCCGACATGGTGCCGGCGGATACGCCAGTTTATACAAATTTCTCCCCGAGAGAAAGAATTTCGTGCGGGAAGCCAGCAGGTATTCACTAAATGATCCAGCGAACTACGGGAGTCGCAGTGTGATCAATTAATTTTACGGGAAAATTGTCACTTGCAACACGTGAAGAAGTTTTGTAAGAATCTTTTCAGATTCTGAGTACGATAGAGCGATGAGCTCTATCGTGTTTCGTTCGTCGAATTACATGGGGTTTCGTAATATTTCGGCGAATTATCTTGTGTTCGATCATTTATCCACGATTATCCGTCGATCGGCCATTGTGCCGACACGTACGGCTGGGTTTTCATGTCGAGCAGCGACGATTCGCGTGGAATTGTTCGCTGGAGTGGACGCGAGGGAGGCCGCCGGAACGCCGATGAAAAAGCCGATGAGGCTGAATCGGCGACGAAGCGTAGCCAGGCTCGGTGGTTATTAGATAAAAGGTATAGCCCTCTGGGCAAATCCCGTCCTCGCGAGGTTTTCGTCCCCCTCTGCCCGGTCCTACGACTTTGTCTTCCCCGCTGTTTTACGATGCCCCCGCTGAAACGATGAAGGGCGATGGAAGGGGGTGGGGAAGGACCAACGCGAAGCCCGTTTACCGATTGCCCGGCAGATAAGTCGTTTAACGTTTCGCGACTACGCCTCGGAACGATCGTGCAAAGTTTCACGCATACAGCCGCGTCGAACGTATACGAAGGCGCATAAACGAGCACGCGGGGGTGTCAAAACGACGACGACGGGTGGGGTCTCGCTTTCGTCCAGCCTGCCGACGTTTATTGGCCGGAAGTTCGATAACGGGACACGAATCGCTGCCGTTGCAACGCCGTCGTCGCGCGAGAACGCGAATCTCCCGTTGTTGAAAGCACGATCGTTGATATGCACGCCTGAGAACACACTCCCCCGCTACGCCGATAGGGTAATCATAAATTCCCTACACGCAAGTCGTGGCAGAATCGTAGGGCTCAAGCACCCAGTGACAATGAATTCTCCTTCTGTAATACATCGTCTTAGATTTAACAATTTCCCCTCTACCATTGATTCAATTGGTACACCAGTCGTGTAATATTTTTAAAAAGGACCTAAAACAGTGAAGACTCTATCAAAAACTCTGCCGATGGACAAATCGTAAATTCCTCACTGAGTTGAGCAGTTAGTGAGAATTCGTTCTCCTTTTATATCGCATTACCTTAAATTTAACGTTTCCCCCTCCACTCTACCGCTATAACTAATTCACCAGAAACACAAATTGCGTGTGAACATTTTCTAAGATGACCGTCAAACAAGGAAAAAAAAGTCTTGATCGTCCTCTCGATATTTTATTGAACCCAGTAAAAAGAGCCAATTACAAGAGATTTGAAGTAAATGAATGGGTAGTTTGCGTACACTTCTACGGTCCATGTAAGCGAATTGGAGGGAATCTTGATGAACCTTTCTACAAAACGGTCGCTTAAGCTTTCTCATTGGGGGGATGGAATTTCCCGGAACGAGAGTCCTTGTCCTGATCGCATCTGTAGGTGACCGTACAGCCGCGTGCGGTCGTTGTCCGGCCATTAGCAATGGTAGTAGCGCTGCTGGCGGAGCTTTTTTTTCTTCTTTTTGTCACACTCGTCCGTTTTTGCCGTTGGCCTCGACGATCAGCTCGAAAGCACCGCTCGGTTTTTGCTCGTTTCTGCATCGGCAATCCGCGGTGGCCGAGGATAATGATTCTTCCTCCTCGACTGGTCTTCCTGACGTCCTTATATAAGGGGTTAGGTACTTGATGCTCGGCCGTCGGTCCGTTGATGACGATATCATTCTTCGTCAGGGACACTCATACCACTTTCCCTCAAGTAAAAGAAATACACACGACCCGGCCGAGCCGAAGGAGGGCGTGAGTACCGGGCAAAGTTGTTATCGTCTTATCGGACAGATAACTCGTCCAATTAAGAAGGTGGCCTATTAATTAAGCCCCAAGAAATAATCCCGCTATTTCGAACGTTATTGAACGAGAGCGAGGAAACCAATTACCAAACTAATGAAAAGATCATTAGCGGTAATACCGTTCGCCGGTAGAATATCTACTACTACGACCACCAGACCTGTGGTAACACAGATGTAACACATTTGCCACGGACTTTCGTGATCCCCATTATCAGCGCAGGGGAATTCACGGTAAACCCCATAAACCTGGCAAGGGTATCCATCGCGGCATTTTCCAGCACGAAACACTTATCAGCGGTATCCCCACGCGCAGGAATAAATACGTCCTCAGGTAGAGGTGGATATTAAAAGCAAGGCTTATTTATATGTACGTCCTCTCTCGTTGACGCTGGTATTACAAGCTCGCATATTTGCCCGCGTTTGCACGGTAACACGGCTATTATATGTATACCGTTTGTATTAATAATCGTGGCTGACAGGCCGGGCTGTTCGTGACTCGTCTTCCTGTCCGCTCTGAAAGCACTGAGACGATAGCGCGGCTCCTTTATTAAAAGCTCGTTGAAGAGCACGCATGCCGCACGCACGCCCCACCGGGAACGAGAGTCTCTCGAACCATAACGGCAGGCCCTCTCTCTCTGCCAAGAGTAGTTAGCACTATTATTAGGACCCACGTGCTGACAATGAGACCGAAGACGTCTCTGTCTTTCACCCCGGACCCGTCGCTCAATAATGCAAGACCCGTCGTCTACCCACCTCGGCAAGGATCGACCTTTTTTCCTGAACTCCCCCCCCCCCAACGACGACGACGACGACGACGTTCTACCGTTACGGATAATCTTGTACAAGTACAAGTTTTGCCATTTCCCGCACGGATTCACTGCTAAGAAGGCGAATGTGCGCCAAGCTGTAGCTGATTACCCACGAGTCGCTCAGACGATTCCCCCGGAAAAAACTGCAGCTCAGCTGAAAAGTGGATTTTATGTATACCGCGGGGAATAATAATTGTCGCGGAATTATTCGTCCTTACGGTCGAAGCGTGCGGGGAAATGTACGTAGTATTTTTTCTGTTTCCCGTTAAACCGAGGAATATTACGTTGTTCTGTGCTTTGAAACGAGGGAATAGCGAAAACATTTAATAGCCCTGTGCGGCCTTCGAAATGCGTGAAATTTGAACCGCCAGCGGAAGATTGTATGCAGTTGCAAAATTAATTATATTCAATAGCGGTGATATTGCGATACGCAGTATTATCGACATGCAATAATTCATTTTTCGGATCCTACGGAAGGTAAATTATTAGCAAAGGTGTTAAGGAAAAGTAACTACGTTGGTTATTGATCTCGTGAATTTCTAGCTGAATTATTAAATTACAAGGAAGTTTACGATTTTATTCGGGCTTCCCCGCGAAGCGGTCAATGTTTCAAACACTTTTCCCTAATGAGTAGAATCAACGGACAAGACGTTTACTTGTGTAACGAAAAACTTTTAATCAAGATAAAAGGAACCCAAACGCAATAGTCGTTAGAATATTAAGCCCCGTGTAAATAGCACATGATATAATTAACGTGAATCCACGCGAAACAATTTTCCACGATTACTGCGACGGTCCAACCAGTAATTTAGCCAGCAAAAAATAAATTCAAAACAAGAAATTGGACAACGAACCAAACATGGCGAGAAATGAGTGCAATTAGTTGCTCTAGTCGACATTTCTGTCGTACGTGTTTTTCCAGTGTAGCTGAGGGTTGCGCAAGCCATTGAATATGAAAGGACGGATTAGAGTTTTAGGTATTAACCCATTTGATCCTACAATGGGAACGTACGGTTGTAACAACACTTGAAAGTTTCTGGACTATAATAATCATAAGAAGTACATACATTAATACTAGAATTAGAGTTGTTAAATGCAGACAAGATAAAAATTCATGAATACAGTAGTTGTAGAATTTTTATAAATCTTTGATTCTACAGTATTTACGCACGACTTTGATAACACTTGAAAGCTTTCAACAGTACAATAATCACGAAAAGTTCGCTATTATTATCGAACATCTTCGTTTATCTATGCAGATACATGCAACATCGTACATCACCTAGGAAATTGTTAAAAACTGACAACGTACAATGATTGTAAGACTTTCTCACGGCAGAGAAATCTTTCCCTCTGCATGTACAGCGGGACGTTGAAATCTGTTGGGTATGACAGGATGAGTGGCGTGGGTATGAGAGTCGTTGATGAGCGTAGACTGTGCCGTGTCAATCGGGTCACGCATCGAACCGCGACGTGGTCGATTAGCGCGACACAGGTCGCCATCGGTCCACGATCTGCAGCGAGCAGTTCCACGGAGAAGAGCGATACAGGACGGTGGTGGCCGGCCGATGCCACCGGTTGCCACTTTGCGGTGCAGAAGAGCGTGGACCATGCACGAGGGTCGCGCAAGCGCACGGGCAAAGCAAGAGGAAGGGGGGGAGGGTGGTAGAAGGAAAAGGAGGAGGAGGATTTTCTCTGGGCAAACGTAACGTTATATCACTCGTCGGGGTGGATCTTTGTCTCTCTTTCATCCCCTCCAACCGATGGGATCCATGTGGCGCCTCGCGAGAGAGATCGGCAGTGGGGATACGCCAGATTCACCGTCTTTCTCTCCCCCTTCTGTCCTCCTTCTACGCGCGACCACCCCTTCTCGTCTGGCCTACTCTCTCCCTCTCCCTCTCTCTCTCTCTCTCTCTCTTGCTTCCGCCCGCGCCGTCCGTCCCTGTCCTTCCTCCTTCCGCGGTACACCCTCGACGAGGAAACCTGGCTTAGTCGCAAACCGTACACCGTGGCGCGCACGTGTCGCCCTTGCCCCGAAACCGCGAACAAAAAGTAACGTTCGAGAGAACGCGATTTAGAGAGATAGAGAGAGAAAGAGGGAAATAAATCGACGAACGATCTCAAACGAATTTAAGAATTCCTACGGAGTTGAAAGGAATCCAATCGACCCCACCCCCCCCTCCCCATACACATACGCACGGTTCACTGGTTTTTTCTCCGTAAGTGTGGCTTGCCATCGTTTACCCCTGTGGAAATTTACCCTCGAGCGCGAGGGGTTGTGTCGGCAACGGCAATGACTGGTCAGTAGCGGCGTGAGGAAATCTCGCCGAGGGTCGAACGGTGTCGACCGGCCAAGTCCCTTCGCATCGGTCGCTGCATGAGGATGAAACTCGACTGGTAAATGACTCAATGTTTTACTATGGTATCCGCTTAGAATCGGGCCGAGCGTCCTCGAGGACAAGGGCCAAATCCAATCGGGCAAGATAATTGCATGACACGACAACGCACAGAGCCACGACGAAAGGCCATAGTTTCCTCGGGCGGCGATAAAACGTGTTTCAAGTGACACACTTACGGCTCGTACACCTCGTGCGGTGGTCACGTGCTTTTACGCTAAACTCGTTAGGAAAATACAGCGGCTCGCTGGGGCGCCCGTAAGTTTGGGTATTTTCTGCCAATAATCCGGAACTTTGGTCGCCGCGGGGAAAGCTGAGATTTATTGGCGCAGCAGAGATTATCTCTGGCGTGTCGATAGAGCCAGACACGTTGTTCTCACGCGATATTTCACCGGCTGACACCGTAACGTTCCGGTACTACGTCAACGCGATGACACGCCGCTGTGTATCGTATGCGCGGAATGTCGCGAGGCCCGGCGATTTCGCGTCCTTCACCCGGAAAAGGAAATTGAAGACCATCGGAACACGCCGCGTGTACGTGCCAAAATGGTAAAATCAATAACCCAGGGCCATGAAACATGGTGAAACGCTCCTGGCACGGACTCCGCCAGTACCGAGCGTTCCTCTGACGTGAAACTAAACTGCCATTCGAAACGCCTTACAGATATGTCCAAACGACCGTCAGTTATTCCCCTCTAATCAGGAGATTAGGTATCTCACCTATTTCCAACCGGTTTCAGCGCTTTTAGTTTCCGCACCGTTGTCACATCCTTAGATAAGTAATCTACATCTTTAGACAAAGAGGGTCGAATTAGCAGTTGGAAAGAATGAAGAAGTTAAGGAAATTTTGCTAACCTTGTAGCAGGTTTTCGATGAAATTCGAGAAGCTCTTCGGGCTAGAATCTCCTGTAAATTACTCAAGTCAAAGTAGAAAGGGACGAGAGTTTGTGATTTTTCCTCATGACCCTGGTCGCTCTAATTGTTTTGTTTCTTAAGCTAATGAGTGGGTATCGTCTATCGGCTTAGCCGGCCGCGGATCTCCCGTTCAACTGGCGGTTTTCAGCTCGTTTTTTTTTCCTTTTTTTTTTGCTTTGACAAAACGTTGATTCGGCCGACCGCCCGCTTCTGCTGCTTTCAATCCTGTCGCCGGGCTGGCGTTCCTCTTCGTCTCCCTCCTGCCGGGGAAACAAAAGTTGGCCGAATGGTTAATCGGTCGGCGAGAAAGAGAGAACCTTTCGCACAATGGACTCATTTTATCTGTAATTCGAATGGAAGAAGCACGCTGCCACGGTTCTTCCTTTTTACCATATGCTACTACTACCCCCCCGCCTCACCACCCGCTCTCTCCTCCCCGTGCAGGATCGATAGAACCCGTTGGCAGACGCGTTTTCTTCCCGATTGTACATGGAAATTCGACCTTCAACGTTGCTCGCGAATTCTTTGAACGTGACTGCCGAGGCGCAGTTTCCCTTTCAACCGAGAGCGGGCAGACGTCCTACGGATTCGACTAATTAACACGCTCGGCCCCACGGCGAATGCGTTCTTCGTCGAGGCCTGGCAGCATAAGGGAAAATCGAGTGAAGGGAAGTCAGTTTACTAACGGACTTTCTCGAAGGAGAAGGAAACTCCCACTGCTGAAACTAGAGTCAAAGAGATTTATGAGAGACAGACCAGCGGGAAAGGGGTGGGGGCGAGGAAGGAGACTGCCTGGTATTAAAATCGGCACCGAGGTAAGGTAAAAATGCTGTGCCCGGGGATTAAGAAAAGGAAGGGAACGTTGGAGTAATTCGCCGAGATTCGTTTCGGTCAAAAGACTGTCTGACGCAGCGACTGACAGGCACGAAACGTTATGAACGAAACTACGTAATGGTTTCTCTGGTCGCGCAGGAACGTTCTTGTCTCTTTATTTGTCTAGTCGGGAATTAACGGTACCGTGTTCTCCCGGAGGAAGAAAAAGAAGGAAATACAGGAACAACATTTTACTCGGGAGAGTATTGCCACCTCGGCAGGTAAATTCATTACCCAAGGATCAGCCCGATCGATGCATTTCACTCGAAATTGCATCTCGATGAACGTAATCGGCGAGAGTCCGATGCAATGTCGTCCAAGAAACAGATGTTAGCATTACCGTTGTTGGTATTTCGGATTTCACCGGTAGTCCACTCACGACGAACGGAATGGACTGGTCCAGATGTCGGCTAAATTTGTACCGTCAGCCGACATCGCCCCCGCTTTCCAAAACACCAAACTGACATTGTCGCACGTTGAATTGGACGATGTTTCTTACGGTGAGTTGGCGAAAAAAGCACCGCGCAAATTACATGTTTTCGCGTTAAAGAAAGAAATAATTTCCATTTCTAAACGACGACTAACACGTGGAAAAGGTCGTGCTTTTTATAAACCAAATTGGGTACTTTCACGTGGAGAGTATAAATTCCTTTCCCTCTATAAACTCGCGTCCATTTCGATCAGTGTACATTCCGCAACGGATTGCAGCATGTTAATTTTCTGTTCGTTGCATGATAAAAATGTAGCTGCAAAACGGCCACTTGATTACCGCGCTTGCTGTGAAACAATAGAAATCTCCATTACGGATCGGTCGGTGTCGAGAATCGAAAGTTCGCAAATGTACGGGCTCGAGTGGAGAGCAGAGAAGATTCGTATTGCTCTTGGCAGGACGAGTGATATCGTCTTTCTCTCTTTCTCCCGTGTTTCTCTGGGTTCCCCTCTCTCTCTCCGTCGCGAATCGCGTTGATTAATGGCCCCGGGTCTGCCATAAGCGCTGACGGATTTGCCGTGCGTGTGAAAACTCACCCACACTGCGACGATTCCCCACGGTCAGCGCGGGGCGAAAACGGCGCACGTGTTACTTGGCCGGCCGGAATGTCGAGAACGGCCTGGGAAAACGTTTCCCCCCTGTAATCGACGAAATTCGCCGGCGTATTTTCGATCTAGCCGAGAGACGATGCCAGAGCTTCGGGGAAATATCGACGTCGCCGAGGATCGGTCGTCTGCCGTTTCTCCAGCTTGGAAAATCCTTTGCTGGCTAATTAATCGCGACGCTCTGCTGCTGGCCGATCGTTGATGATTATCGCTGGCAAAGACGCGAGACTGCCGCGAAAGCCGACTATACGTTTCCACGCTGACCCGCGTCATCTGTCTAAACTCGGAACCATCAGCGGTAATCCTATGTTGGTCTTAACTTAGACTTTCGTCCAAGCTTGCTGAGACGTTAACCGAGACGTTTGATCGTCATACCTCCGTTTATTCAGCAACATTATAACGAAACCGCTATTGTCTGGACAATCGCATTATGATTATCCTAAATCTACAGGCAATTCAACAAATTTATTCGCAGCTTTACCGCTCAACGCGAAAGTGCATTGTTAACGAATTTCATTGCATAAAGGAATTATTCGTTAGTAACTGACCGGGAGTAAGCTGTTTATTCAGTACCAATTTTGTGTACCATGTTGAGCTTGAGGAAAAACTTGTACAAATTTATCATGGGATCGTACAAAAGAAAATTCTAGCTCCAAGAAATGTACAACTCTTGAGCATTAAGGAAAACTCATTTTTCGTGCGTACACGAAGAAACATAGTATTACAAGAAAAGCTTATTGACGAGCGGGGGGGCTTTGGGCATACTTTTTGCGGGTCCGTTAGACGATGAAGACTTATAGACCGACGTTGTGAGGTTCTTTCCAGGGATAGCTAGAGTTGGCGAGGCGATCGAGAGTGACGTCAAGTGAAAAACCGTGCTCGGATGTTGGGCATTGGTCTGACGTTGCTGTAAACCCGCCAGAGAGGTAAACGAGAGATCGATGGGTACAGCGAAATTTAATGACGAGATGCCGACGATGGCGCGACGGGGTTGTACGGTAATTTTATTCCGTAGATATTTATACGTGCGCAAGGTCACCGAACCCCAGGTCCTGCTCTCGATGCCAGCTACAAGAATGATCCGTCTATCCGCGGGCAGTCACTCGCCCAGCGGTACACAGCTCGTAAATTCGTTAAATCGCTGACCCGTCTCGCCGTTCTCCCCTCCCCCCCTCGAACCTTTTCCATCACAAAGGGTTATAATTACTGCCGCGCTGCCAGTTTATCGGCCCGTCCCTGCCGTCGTTATTTCATTACCATCCCGGCCGCATGCTCTCCGGCCGAATTTCCCCGACGTAACCGTGTCGACGGCTTTCCCCGTAAGTTACGTAACTGCCGGTCACTGTGAAAATGCCCGGAATCGACGGACGGTCAATGTCGTACGGCCGAAAAAGGAACTATGCCGCGGTAAAAGACCAATCCGCACGAGTCAGGCTAAACCGCCGCGGAGAGAATGTTGATAAAAACTCAACAACGTCCCCATGAAACTTGGTTTAAACGATCATATATGTATGATGTGTGTGTATGTATGGTATATATATATATATGTATGTACGGTATACTCGTTGCCAGGCTTTCCCATACATCATCCTCGCTGCCGTGAAAAAGCGCCGCTATATCGGCGCATCGCATTAACCGTAGAGCTTTCGAAAGCTCAGCACTTAAAAGCATTTGCCCGAGAATGCCCTCGTCCTTCCCGGAACTTAACGCGCCCGTATAACTCGCGCAATTTTTATGCCAGCCTTGAAATCGATGAAACTGTTGATTCCTCCTCGATGCCCCGGAGTTTCTCACTGACTTTGCCGGTCGGCCATTGGCCCGTTATTACGCACTGCGGATGGTATTTTCGTTGCATCGGGAACGACGGATTGGCCGGCCGGGATTCCTCAGCATTCGGGGGAGAAATGACCGTCGGCGATGCCGGCCAATCGATTCACGAGTCCGCCGAACATCACTACCGGATCAGCCCCTTCTACCCCCCCCCCTCCCACCACCACCACCTTCCCTCGGTGGAAACCTTCCAAACAGAGCAGCACTTGTCTTTTTGTGTCGTTTCGCAAATCCGTCTCGCCCGCGACACCGTTCTCTTGGCTCCTTCTTTCTCGTCTTCGTCTTCGTCTTCGTCTTCGTCTTCGTCTTCGTCTTCGTCTTCGTCTTCGTCTTCGTCTTCGTCTTCGTTTTCGTCTTCATTTTTGTCGTCTCTTTGTACACCTTTCCGTGTCCCCTTTCGTCCACCTTTCATCTTTCTTTGTTCATGTCTTCCTTTTTCTGTCTATCGCCCACCCCCTGAGGATCCTTTTCTTTTTGCCCCTGAGCTTCCCTCACTCGCTTTCCTTCTCTACTTCTCCCTCCTCTAAGGTACTTTTCCTGTATTCTGTTTTTTTCTCTCTCTTCTTTTTCGTTGTCCCTACCCGTTCCCCGATTCTTACTCTGTTTTCTTGTTTCCCTATTTTCTCTTTCTTTGCGAACCCTCGCTGCACTCAAGTATCTTCGTTTTGGGTGCCCTGTATTCCTGGACTCGTGTTTTCGTGTTTACCATCTTGCGACGTAATAATCACCCCGTTGTTCAGGAGACAGAACATGAGTATCGACGTACTCTTCCGAATGAAACACCGCTGAATCTTTGGCTACCTTCGACGATTGCGGCTCGACCCTCAACCGCGATACGAGTGCCCAGATAGGAAGAACTCATTTCCGATGGGTCGTAAGCTCGTACTGGAAAAATGCACGCTCATCGTGTCCAATATACGCACACGGACAACCGTGACGTATGCAGAAACGATACATTTACGTTTGAGATATGTTCTCAATAATACCGCATGAGACGACCCATATTTACAGGCCCTACAAGACCATAAATTATGGCCGTTCACAGTAAAAATTTTTCTTGCAACCAATTTTGTATGATATATTATATAAAATACAGGTAACGGTCGAGCGAGACCAAAGCTGTGTTGTCAACGTTTTCGTATAAACGGAGAATTAATCTTCCTAAAATAGGCCTCATTTGAACTGTGACGGAGCAGTATCCATTTTTCGTTACGAAATCCTTTTAAACAAGTTCAAAATATCGTCGGAATAAGGTACATTGGATAATGGATAAGTCTTGTTTCGCACTCATGTTTCTAGAAAATTTCTACCATCCGAGGTTCGACACTTTCTTGGTTCGTTGGAACGCAGTTTTGTAATTAATATACACACATATTCCTCGTGTATTTCCATCGAATTTGCCGGTCTTATGGTGAGCTATTGGACGACCGGAAATGACGGCGAGGGGCCAATCGCGGAATCTCGATGGAGACTGCGAGCAGACGAAAAAAAATCGCCGAGAAGACAAAAGACACGACCGCAACGAGCATCGTGCGGGTGAGAGGGGGCTTTGGGAGGAGTTTGCTCACCGCTGGAAACGGACCCCCCCCCCCCATTGAGAGCTTGGTGGTCGAGGAAGAAGAAACCGCCGACTTGGCTGGCAAAAAAGAGGGAGGGGGGGGGGGGCAGAAGGGAAAAAGGGGGGTGCGCGTGGAAAGTCTCCTCGGTTGCGTAGCTTTCTCATTATGACGATTGTTCCGCGGTGTGTACCGGCCCGACAATGGGCGACACAGTTTTTTCGCCGCAGCCTGGCAAATGGACGGGAGAGAGCAGCACTCCTTCTCTATTCCCTTTTTCGATGGCTTTTTCCCCCCCTACTCCCCTTGGCCGAGCCTCCCGCGCTCGGAATAACGGACAAAATTATCATCGATCCCCAAACACGTCGTCAGCTTACTAACTCCACCTATCAGTTTTCGCTCGCTAATGCACTGAGAAATCGGAGCCAACTGAACGAACCAATTGCTTACGATTAACATTGCAAACATTAGGATCTCGATGACGTACGTGAGAATCGTATGAAGTTCGGTTTCAGTCTGTGTTCGATTGAATTAGCCGTTTACTCTTATTCGACCGTCGTTGTTTCCTTCCTCTTCATCCTGACTCACTTACGCGTTCGTGGGGGTAATTATAACGCAGCCTATTGTGCTAGATAACTGACGGGTAGTTAAAACTAGCTGACAGAGCGCACTGATACTACGGCCGTGGAGTTTAAGTGTGTTTAGCTGCCACACCGGCGGGCCCCGTTGGTGCATTCTTGCGTCGCTTTCGAGCTGCCAAATTGAAAAGCGTTCTCTTCCTATGTCCGTGTCTGCCGCGTAAAAGGGAAATCCTAATCAAAAGCTAGCCCCCAGCGTAATTCCAACGCCTCGTCGCCCGCGCCAGGAGATTCGGCCCGATTCACGGCTGTTTCGATGATTAACATTAACTATGAGCTCGTAGATTTACCAAGGTTTATTTCGGCAAATCCGTTGACTCTTTGGGATTTTCAACGACTACACGAAAGCGAGGAAATGGATAGGTTTTTCCCAAAAATTTTCGGCAGCCGAGTTTTTTGTGCATTCATTCAACGTTCGTTCAATCATTCAACAAAGTCCTATCTCCAGTGATGCGAGAAGTTTTAAAAATGTGTAGGTATACATATCTCTGAAAATTCGAACGATAATAAATTTAAGAATGAGAAGTTTTAAATGTACGTTCCTGGATTTTCTCATCGTCTTTTCGCTTCAGGGCCTTTGATTTTTTCCAGCCATTTTATATACAACGATATCTCCGTCCTCGACTTTTTACTTCCATAAGCTGATTAAAGTTTGTCGCTGAAATAAGTTTCAAAAACATTTCTCGTACATTCATCGCATATAGGGAGAAAAATGAAACATTAGACGAATATAAGGGGACCAGACATTGAAATTACTAAAAACAGACGTGGAAAACTTACCTCACGACATATGGTCCTTCCCTGAATATTATTTATTCGTGTTTTAAATCTTTTCATTTATTCCGCCCTTCTAACCAGTTGGGACGGTTTTTTTAACAGTCTGTATACACGCGATGCAGGATGCAGGCGGGTAAATGGAAACGACGCAACAAGGCCGATCATTTTCACCGTGGCCTGGCGAATCCCGGCGGAAAAACGCGCCAGTCTGTCTCTGGCCGGGGAAAAATCCGCCCGGGGGTTTGCCCGTTGTAACGGAAGTTTCATATCGCGCGTACACCGACGGACGGCAGGAAATCGTGCGGACAAAAATTGCCTGCACCTCGGCCGGACACGTGGCGCATAATTTTTTTTGTCTAAGAGCCCGGGTACCGCGAGTTTTCCCCGAAATTCCGTGAATGGAAAGGAGTGATTGCGGGGAGGAAGGGAGAGTGGCGGATGGGGGGGGGATTCGGCGATGAAAGGCACAGGGAACCTCTCGAGAGGAAGTGCCGAGGAAAGTAAAGGATGCCGGATAAAGGAGATTCTCGGCTTTGGGCCACGACGAGCCTCTCACGCTTTTTAAAAAAGAAGGAAGCTCTTGGGCCAAACGAGGAGAAACAGCCGGCTAACACACACACGAACGACGCATTGTGAATATTGTAACCGCCACTGAAAATGTACAAGTGCCGAGGAAAGTAGGGAAAAGTTTTTCCAAAATGCAATTAATCGGCGCAGGCAGATAATTTAGACCGTCTTCTAAAACAGGTACAAAGTACAAAACGTTACGATGTTAAGCCTTATTCGAGGAAAGAGTAATAATACGAATAAACGAATACGAACAAAAGGCCGACGAATTTTTCGGAATTGTTGCCCGAAAGCAATCCCGTACAATGGAGGGTTAATTTTCAAACTGTTTTGAACTTTTTCAAATAAACGGCAACAAGGTTCGAACACACAAACGTGCCGATAAATTCCGGTCGAGTTATTTTGCAATACCACGCAGAGTGAGTAGTCGCGTGATTCGCTGAATTCGCACGTAGAAACTGAAGTAATCAGACGGGCGGAGTATGAAGCGCCGTGAGGTACACATCCGGTGACGTTGTAGAATACACACATGCACACACGTGTGTGTGTGTGTGTGTGTGTGTGTGTGTGTGCATACGAGGGAAATTGCATACGTAGGTGGACATAGAAATGACAACGTGTACATCTTGTCTCGGTCATTTCTAGAGCCGGAGGAAGTCGAGGGCGGATGAGCGAGGACGATGCAGCA
Organism: Hedychridium roseum; assembly: GCA_963989215.1. Classification (NCBI taxonomy): domain Eukaryota; kingdom Metazoa; phylum Arthropoda; class Insecta; order Hymenoptera; family Chrysididae; genus Hedychridium; species Hedychridium roseum. Next base: position 4,847,440 of record OZ022306.1, on the reverse strand, counting down.
GAGACCCTCAAATAAAACGGACTCCGCATGTCCTCCCCCCCCCCCTTCCCACCCACCTTTTACCCCTTCCAAGGGTGTGTGACGCAATCAACGCCCATGCAAGACGATTTCCTACGTCCCCGGTGTCACGTGTGCAATTTACACCTGAGTTCTTCTCCACCGCAAGGGCGCGTTTGTTGTTTGAAGTTGGCAAGTAAAACCTTTGATCGTCTTCAACAGCATACCCTTTACCCCGAAACTATCTGCCTACTCGAATCGCGAATTCACAAAGATCTACTCCCCTGCTAAATGTTCGTTTAATTCGAATTATTCTCCTTTAAATAATCCTCTTTCGTCCTCTTTGAAAAGTCTATGACGTTGTGCGCGGGTAAATTTGTAATTAATAACGTAGGATCCAATCAAAGAAATTGCAAAATTCAGTCAGGAGATAACGATTCATAATTTGTGCAAATCATTAAGAACTTTATACAAGATACAAGATCGAACGGTTGGACAAGATAATTTGTGTTACGTATCGCTCGGTGTAGTAGTTTGCACTGTTTTTGCGTAATTTCTGTTAGCAAGACGGCATTTCGTGTTGACTCGTCGGTGGCCATGGATACTTGTAATTGCAGTTTCCAGTATGTCTGGGACTCTGGCAGAACGGAAGTGCTTCATCGGCGTTAATCTCGCACTGGCTTGCCGATGTACAGCCTCTTCTTCTCGACCCTTCTTCGCCCGTTTTCCTCTCCGTCCCCCTCTCTCCCCCCGTGAAACGTCGCTGAATCCGCCTCGGGCGTTCCGTGCGATTCGTTGAAAGCACGATTCAGGGGATAAAGGGGTGGGAAAGGTGTGAAATGCAAAAACGTAGCTTCGGTACTTGTCAACACATTCGCCGTTCCTCTTGTGGCTGAGGAATTATGCAAAGCAGCGACGTGAAAGCTCGACCATACTGCCAAAGAGAGACAGAGATAGAGACAGAGAGAGAGGTGGATAAAGCACTGAAAGGTACTCCCCCGCGGAAGGACACGTCAGCGTTGGAACGCGGGGAACCTTGACAAGGAAAACAATCGAAAGAAATAGGGATTTCTAAGAGAACAAAAAAGCGATACTTCCCTGTATCTGTAACTCGCGATACGAGCGTAACGTTCTTCGTAATTCCCTGGCGTTTGCAAAAAAATTGTCAATCGTTTTGCAACCCCCTTGCTCAGCGAGTAGAGTTATCAAGGTGAAGAGATCTACGGGAGGTCGTCCATTTTTCCCGCTGATCGAATTTACCGCGTTCATTGAGCGCGAGCTGAGGCTCGCTAAAACCCATTCAAGGCTCGCCTTCGTGGCTTTAAGTCCCCGTAAATGCACGCGACCATTAATCAGCACGACGCCGGCGTAAATTGCATTACGTCTAGGGGACAACATTATTTTCTTCCTTGGCCGCGCTACCTCATGAACCGCCCGACACGTTCCGCCTTCGACGATTCCAATCCGCCGAATTTACGTTGCCTGATAAACAAACGAACGGTCACTTGCTCTTTATACTCGACCGCGTAAAATAGTTGCAACAAAGGTCAATTACAGCCATCGGGACGAACTGTGCGAAACGAAAATATTATTCGAAATCGTCCGATAAATTGATAAATAATTAACGCATAAACAACGCTCCCGATTGTCCCTCCGTACACGTACGTCTCCGGTTATAATGCTGATTTATCGATCGTCAGCGACATGCGGTTACGTCACGAATGGTGTCATTAAATCACGTTCAAACGAACGATAATCATTGCCGAGCCTCCGGCACGACACGTGTCCGTCCCGATGAATTACTTAATGACAATACGGCCGGTGTATCTTGAGGAATTTGCGTATCGACTGAAATCGCTGTCGGCAGGGGAGGTATAGACGAAAACCAGACAGAGATGTAGAGTGAGAGAGGGAGAGGTGGGTTGGAGGTAGGACTGAGGTCGTAAATTCATGCTTCCTGGTTTGAAAGATTAATGCTAATCGGGGGAAGCGCCTTTGAGGAAGGCGACCGAGGAGAAGGAACGAGCGAAGCCCTAACCGATGAGTGGATCCGACGAGAAGAGAGAGAGAGAGAGAGAACCGTTAATCGACATCCGATTTCCCATAATTTCCCCACGAGTGTCGCGAGTGCACAGCGGGCGGTGCACTCTCTTGGTCGGTGAGTGCTTTAAGCCGAGACACCTCGACACTTGCACCACCCTTCCCGCTCCCCCCTGGCGTAACGTACATCGCGGGCGACGGCAACGGCTGCCATTACCCGCCGTCCTCGGCTAATTATTCCCCCGGTGTTCATCCGCGATCGATTAATTAATCGACCGTCTGCGTCTCGAGCGGTTACATACTGCGCCGAGCCTTTTTCCCACCTATATAACACTTGAGACAAGAATAATTCCTCGGCCCTTACGCGTCGTGCATTCTCGTCGGCGATATTCCTCTTCTTTTAGGTCGTGGCAAGTTTTTGCGCAGCTGCGAATTAACATGCCATGATCTGGAATTTAGTACGTGCCGTCGGTCTGTCGGGACGTAGCCTGTCTTGGTTTCTTTCATTATTCTGATTATTTACTCAATTAACACAGCACAGGAAATTTTACTGGGCACGTTTTGTTAGAATTTATTCTGTAAGGTAAATACTTTAACACTGTCGTAGTCTAGATTGTACTTCGCTTAATTCCTGTGATTTATTTATACAAATTTTCTACTCAGATATATACAGAAGATATGACGATGCAGTGACATAATGAAACAAAGAAAAATATTTCTGTCAATAGTTATCTTTAGAAACGTGTTGCGACGATCATTAACTACAAGTAGGAGTGAACTAAGTTTCGAACGAGGCAATTTCGCAAGTTTGAATGAAAACGAAGGTATTATACATTTAATATATTAACGGGTCCAATGGAAGTCAGATCCTTCGAGAAAATTGAGTTTACTGGAAATCCATGGAATGCTTGAATAACTATTGGATAGCTTTGAAGGGCTAACGATCGTCTTTTTCCAAGCGCGCTCGTCTTTACATATACTTCCGTTTACCTCTTGGAAACGCGTTGCTAAGGATTTCGCCCGTTACGTCCGCTGCTTCTTTTCTGCTCTCTCAATGCCTTGGGGAATTCATCGAATCTTTGAGACGGTCATACAATGAACATCTTATTGAAAAACATTATACCGTCAGTGCATTATTTGATCCTTTTTCCTCCGACTCTCGGCTCATTCCTTTCAACGTAAAAGAACATAGGGATTTCTATCATTAAAGCAGCATCTGAAAATCGGAGACGTCGTGATTTCCGCTATTATTTCTTCGACGTCGTACAATGTCCTTCGATATATTTCCGCTTGGCTCGGTGATCCCCCGGAGGAATAATTTTCCACATTCCTCCGAATGCGAAGTATCTTGCAAGATTTTCCATCACCGTCGCGGCACGCTCATTTTGTCGTCTCACTTTTCGATATGTCGACCTCGGGAAAATCTTGCCCATTGTCACGTCGGCTTTCATTGTTTTTTCTTTTTTTCGACCTGGCAGAAAGGTCGTTCGTTTTAAGAATTCATTTTCATGATACTTCCGTCTTGAAGATCCCGTTAAGAGCGCCCAGCAATTCTCTCTTCTCTCTTTTTTTTTTTTCGAGTCTCCCGCGAGAGGTTCGGTTCTCGTGCGCCTCATTACCGCGTTAGACGAGATCATGGACGAAGGAGACGAGCGGGACCTCGGGAAGACCCGGCTCGTCGGGGAAGACTAACCCAATTTTCCCGGGGACAAAACGCGCGCGGGGGGCTTCGGCCAGGTATCCATTAAGCCCCGCGACTTAATCGTCCTTTAATCCGACTGGAAGAAAACACTCCGGACGGGGAGTAGAATGCGGGAAAGTGGGACGGAAGGACACTTAAACGACCTACGGGAAAGACTCGGTGGAACGTGAACCATGACCAACGCCAACCGTGCCTACTCTCGTTTGCCTACGTACTTACCGCGTCTACACGTCGACTACACGGTCGTTGACTCGCAATCAACGATAACGGAACATTGCTTCTCGTTAAGATACACCGGCGGGATTTTATTAGAGATATCGCCGTGCCAACGTGCTGACCGTCCATCGATTGCCCGCGGAATAACTGAAATCGCATTAGCGCAAAATCGACCGACCGAAATTATCCATTTAAAACATACCTACGTGCTCGTTTTGATTGTTTTGATTATTGAAACGGTCACGCGCGGTTTCAAAATGATGTCAAATTATTAATTTCAATATCCCCCCCCCCCCCCCGCCCCGCCGGTACAGTGATTCGCGCGCAACAATTAAAATACGAGTCTTAAACATTTTTTTGTCGGAAATATGCGCGAGAATTTCGCACGAACTAATAACAATGATTACAATTTTTCTCGTTTATTAGTGACATTGTTAAACGCGGACATCATCGTATTTTACCATCGGGCATTCGACGATAAATAATGCATTCTGCGCTTTACGGGCATAATAAGAGATTCATGGGCGGTAATAGCGACTTGCCGATGATGAAAGTACCCGTAGGTGGTGGCTACGGAGAGAGGGGGGGGGGAGTAATAATTCATAAGCAGGACAGCGACATTGAGTAACTGGCAGCGTTATCGCGGGGGGGGGACAATTGTCAGTGGCGATGATCGTGAAAAACCACGGACGGTGCCGATCTCGTGTCGGACATTTGACGAAGCAATTAGAGATGACGTTTTTTTTGCCGCCTAGTGACTCGTTAAAATTGTGTCCCCCCGCGTTGCTGCCGAATGCGTTACATAATTACTTCGTTTTTCACGGGAAGAGCGTGGCGCGTTTTAATAGCCCCGCGGACGAGACTAGCGGGGAAAATAAATGACGATTGAAAAAACGCGCGGCAAAAAGAAAGTGCCGCGCTAGCCGTGAACACAAATGGTAGGCTGAAATCGGACGTTTATTAAAGTTTCGGGACTTGGAAGGGAAATTATTACGTGGCTAATCAGGCGTCAATGTGGTATCGCGATGTAAAATTATTGTCGTTTGTGTTCTTCTCAAGACGCATTTCCGCTTTCCGCGGCACGTTAATAACATTAGGAAACGTCAAATTATGATTTTTGTTAGCTGTTTGACGACGGCGTTGCATAAAGGCATACATGCACTTAGCTGCAGTTACATCGACGGCACGGCTTCTCCTACGTTCGCCGAGATCGCCGGGTTACACGAACCCGTTGTAAAAGCCGTGGGGGATTTACGACTTCCTAGACGGACCAGATAGAGAAAGCCGACGTCATTGGCGATACTCGGCCCCCGTTGCTGCCGTAATTCCGCCGACAGATCGGCAGACATGCCGTTCATTGCCGACCGAAACGTTGTCGGTAACTTTAATGACGGCAAAAACCTAGCGACATCGAAATTAAAGAAATTTCCCAATCGCACTTTCCACGGGTAACCTCAATAGCGCGCATGTACCGGAATAAAGTACTTAGCGAAGGACGAAAATTGTCAAATTTTGCTTCAAGGGACGTGTCATCATTTAGTCACGAGTTTTTTAACTTATTAATAAGCTCGAGGTAAAAGGTGATAAGGGAAAGTAGATACGTAATAATGAAATGAACTAAAGCAGTAGAAGAATTTTCTTTATCCATCCAGAAGCGTTTAATTCATACTGAATGATGAGGAGGTTTAATGGTAATGTTAGGGTGATAGTTGTTTTTCTACTTGAATTTAGTATGAGTATACGCCGCGATCTAAGAAGGTGAATATCTTGAGGTCGGTCGTTGGAGAACGTCGCGAGGGCGGATATTATGCCTCGAGAGAAGGCGGACGAGTAATCGATTACACACGTAATTCATGGCTGGCGGTCGCGGAAATTGAGGAAATCGCGGCAAATGGAGGAAAAAAGCTGGCTAGTACTGGTCGGGGGATCGATGTCTTTCGGAGGGAAGGAAAAATGGCCGGGACACTCGACGTGTAACCCAGATTTCGAGTGCGGCCCACGCGAACCGGAAGACGAGCACTCAGCGAAGTTCCCTCGCGCGAGCGCACGCAACCTCGACATCCTTTTTCGATTCCTCGTCACGTCTTTTGATTCACCAGTCGGCCGAGCAAGCTGAAAATTAAAAAAAAAAAAGAAAACTCTGCTGCACGTGGCGCCCACGCGCGGTGTTCAATTCTTAAACGTCGAACGAACGCGAGAACGGAAGTCCCGAACGTTAAGGGAAATGTCCGAAAAAAGTTGTGCGCAAAAACGAGAGTTTATGAATTCGACCGAGGAGGAAAATGGCGGAACGTTCGCGGAAAGAAACTGAGCAAAAACCGCGCAAATGTATGGGCAGCCGGGGAATTCGAAAGTGGTTGAAAAATGTGTTTGAGTGGGTGAGACAGGTATGAAGCGAGCGGACTTTGCTGAGGTAAGATTATCTCTCTGGAGGAAATAGAGGAGGAAAGGGCTTACGAAGACCGACAGGAAGTTCTCGAAGGGGGTGGCACACCGTTCTCCTCGGAACGACCAACGGTACCTCACGTCAGCGATACTCGACTCGTAAAGAAAATTGCCGTAAAACAGTTTTATCGGCCGCAAAAGCCGGATGTTACGTGGTATTGTAAAACCCTAGCGGAAAAATACCCTAGCGACCGCGAATCGCTAATGATGCAAATTCCCGGAAAACAGTTACCGGGATCGGACTCACTTTACGTTGGTCAATTTTGTTTGGCTGCCGCGAGCTTTGTTGTTCTCGCCGACGTGTCCAAGGGTCATCGGAGAATTCCGCGTAAGGTCCGCAGGTGCCGCAGGTTCCGCGGAAGCGTGGGATTCATCGGCCGGATGATTGCCGACGTTTCAATTCCGCGCGATCGAGGCCCGGTCTTACGTATTTCTTCGAAGGAATTAAATCTGCCCGCCGCATATATTCGCTCACCGGCGACGGGCCCGGGCCGTCATGAAAATTCATTTCGACGGAAACGAAGGTGTAGGTGTGTTCGCGTGTTCGAGCTTCCGAGATGCCGGGCACGCGGGGAAAAGGGGGAAGAAATTGCAGGGACGAGTCGAATCGACGAAGATCCAGAGTCAGGGGACGAAGGCGAGATAGGAAAAAGTGCGCTATGGAAATTCGACACACCGCGGGATTTAATAATCTCCACTTTCCTAATTGGATCACCCTCGAATTAATTGGCACGATTATTAAAGAACCGCCCACCGCCTCGACGTCCAATCCTCTTTTTTTCTCCACGCCACATACCAAATCGCCGGAAGAGTCGATCCTGCCCGTTAATTGTTTACTTTTCTCGTCGAGGTATTCCAAAAAAACGAAACGAATCTTCCACACGAAACGTATTAATAATAAGATTTATTACCAAAGTTTCACGTGTCAACGTGTTCCGACGACTTGCACAAAACTTTACGTATTCCAGGACTGCGACAAGTGATCTGAGAATAATATTGTCGAAAAATTCTTCAAATGCCGAGGAATATTGCTAACGGGTAACGAAATATTTCCGTCGGAATTAACGAAACCAGTGGATCCGGGCGCGATTTCACGAAGACTTGGCAGGACGTTAGCGCACTCGTTATAACTCCGACGGCTATTGGCTAATTACCTTCGGAAATGAATTGGAAGCCATTCAAATACAGATTACGCCGCGGGGTAGAAGCCAGCGACCGTTTCCGAGAAAACTCGGGGAAACCGGCCCGTAAGAAAGGGTATCGGTCACTTTGCCCGTTCATTTTTGCGAAATTCTCCTGGCCGGCGTTGCGCCGGGCTTTTGGCGCGAACGGTACTTAACACCGTTGAACCTCGGCCAAGGGACCGGAAGTCGGCTTGGAAGCTTACCAACAGAGGACCAACGGGGCTCCTCGGGGGGTGGGGGCAAGGGGCGTGGAAGACTAAATAGTCGCCCCGTCGCCCGCGCAACCCCGTTTAATGACGGCGACAAAATAAAAAAAGGGGGGGGAACGGAATTTCTCCCCTCGGAGGGCGGGGCGGGGGAGGGGAGGGGGGTGAAACTAGTCGGCCTCCAAGTCGAGCGGAGATCTCCGCGAATTTGCATGCCAAGCACTTGCGACGGCTGATGTATGTACGCGACGGAACGTTCTCGTGCGCGGCGCCGTTTTGAAATTGTAACGGAAGTTCCGCGAAGTTTCGCGATAAAAATAATATTAATCCGCATCACGAGTCTCCGGGCCTTCGCGACGCAAGTATCGCCACGTTCGCGGGGAAGAGGGGGCTGGGAGGAGGGTGAGGGGGGGGGGTAGATGTTGTCAAAGGAAATTACTGCTCCCAGGCGATGCGGGCGAAGCACGGGAAATGGAAGTGCCTGCGATAGTCGTGGAAACAAAGTGAATTATAAAAATTGATCGTACCGCGGGGTTATAGAATTATAGAGCGATCGTAAGGTACGAAGGAAAATTACGGGTCAGCAGGCACAAGCGGCTGGCTAATGTGTATATTAATAACTTTTTTAACCTCGCAGAAAATTTAACCGGCAGAGACTTTAACGGGAAACATGATACGGAATATAAGGGAGTAAATACAAATTTAACTGATTTTGTGACGTTTTACGAAGCAAATAATTCGATAGACATTAAACTGTGTAAATGAATTAATGTTATTATCCTTCACGGTAGTCCATGCACAAGTTTATTGTAAACAGGAAATTATAAAAAGGACGCAGGTGTATATCTGTATGTATAAACCTTCTTCCGTTCGATTTATTCCCGTAAGACCTGGATAAAGCCCTTGCCCCGTTTGATAGACACTTTCGCTAAAGCGCGCACCTTGAAAAATGATGGAAAAAATATCGTGTCATATTTCTTAAAGTGATGCGGACTTTATCGTAATTCGTTCGTCCATGCCCGGCCCATTTTCCAATTGTAAAAGCTTCCGCAATTCACCATTGTAATCCCAGAAGTATCAGACATTTCGGAGGATATAAAGATAAGGAAAATTATTTTATCCTAATCCACCGCTTGATAATAATACCGACAAATAATAATTCGAAAATAAGAGGTATGTCATTCCTCTGTCGTCGAATGAAATGACTTTGCAATAATTTATCGATAATGCTAAAAAAAAAACGTTAATCCTTTCTAAACGTAGCAAAGATGATTAGAACTCCAATCAACATTTTTTACAAACGGAATTGGCGTAGTATCGAAACAGCAACGGCCGATAGCATCAGTTGTTTCAACTGATTTCATGAATCACGAAGCGCTTTCAACGGTCGCTCGGAAAACTTGTGCCGTTCTTATTTTATTGCTGGATCTTCGGGCGGACATGACGATCCTGAGGTGTATATAAATTGTACAAGAGTGTTAAGTTATAGCGACGTTCTTAATGTCAGAGTCTTTTCTTTACGATCGAAGGTCGGGACATGCGGTCGCTCGTTTTCCGCAAGGACGTTCGACCTCGTCGAGGGCGCGGGGCGGGGGGGGGGGGATGGTTTGCGGGCAGAAATCGTTCGACCGGGCGTACTGAAGCTGTTTGCAAGGATGGCGCGGACCACACGGGGACGTCGATACCAGACACGACGCGGCCAGACGAACCGGCGCTATTCTCCCCGCTGTGTATTGGCCGATTCTCCTCTCGAAACCAAAGAACTCCCTTCCTACATCGATCTCCTTTGCCCCGACGTATTTAGCCACTCTCCCACGTAAAGGCTTTTACCAGCCGGAATGAGCCACTTCCACCGTGCACGAACGATGAAATGACGCAAGGAAATGCGGCCCGAAAAGTTAAACCTCTTATGTATCGGCTAATAGTTTTCAAACTTGAAGGCCTTGAAACGTCCTTGAGGACACGACCCAGAAAAAGATTCAATAAAAATTACGTCAAAGCTTCACCTATCTCTTAGTTTGGCAAATATTCGCTCATAGCACCTTTGATCTTCCAGCCTGTATCTTTCACGTGTGAGGAGCATGCGATACAAAATCACTGCAACAATTATTAAGTTCTACAGTGATAAAACCTGCCTCATAAAATATGTCTAAAATTGACACGTTTACAGGTCTATTTCGTAAATTACTGCGGAATGTGTTGTTTTTTTTTTCCAAGCATCTTCGAGGAATGAGCGACCCGTTTCTTCCGAAATCATAATCTTTATGGGCCGACGTACTGTCTTTTCGTTTTCTTTCACCACTTGACCTGCTTTTACGGACATTAAGGTTGGCCTCGCGTGCCACGGACGGCGGAAGGAAGCGCCGTTTACGTAGCGAGGTGCCGTCATCGGGGCAATCCGGAAGTGACCGGAGCGAAAACCTGACGGATCATCGGCAATTACCCCAAATATGCGATTCCTCATCAACTCGCCCTTCCTTTTTCACCTTCGTCGTCGTCGTCGTCGTTGTCGTCGTCCTCGTCGTTTTCTCTTTTTTTTATTCTTCGTTGGTATAGTGGCATATCGATTCCGGACCCGAGATTCCCCCGATGTTAATTAGCCGAGCTTGGAGTGGCCCCTGCCCCCTCATCGTCCCCGTTGCGTCTATATTTCCATTGAGCTCGCCGTTCGCTAGTTACCGAAGTTCAACGTCGAACTTAGCCGGGCCGGATAAGCTTTCGAGCCGATGTACCGGCCGTCAGTCCTGCTCGATCGTCACTCCTCCCCCTCCCTTCCCCTCCCCTCCCTCTCAAGCCCCTTCTAATTGACGCGACGGCTTATTATTCCCACGCCTCTATGCGGATATTCCACATTCTACCAACTACGCGACGTTCAACGTATCCCCGGTTTGAAGTTTAAATCCGACACACCGCCGGAGGAACTGGCCAATAGAGACGTAAAGCCGGCTTTCACGATTTTCCCGAAATTCCGCTGATCCAGCGACAACTCGTTTTCAAATTAGATTTACAGCGAATTCGATGCTCAAGTAATTCTGTTCGAGCTAACGATGATACTTCCTATTGCGTTACAGAATAAACATTTAGTACTTACTTGATCGGGCAAGGCGATTAAGCGAATTTTTAAGGGAAAAAGGGGAGAAAATCCTCCGGGGAATTAAACGATAGAATTTTCTTTATTACTGCCGTTTTATTTTAATTGAATCCCACGTTTCTGCCCCCCTCCCCCCTTTGCTTGGGTCAAACAATAAGCGGCATTTCTCATGAACATGCGGCATTTCTTATCCGCCCTTGGATTCGCGATTGTTCGGCGGTCTTTTAGGAAGGGAAAAAAGTGCAGGGCGAATGTGCAGAGTCGAAGAAAGATTTTCGCTGTTTCACCACCCCCCACCCCCCGCCGGGTCTACGTCGATATTTACGTGGAAAACTCAGTTGAAAATACCACACGCGCCGTTTGCCCGTGAATGGTCACGAAATCGTGCCACTTTTTCTCGAGATGCATTCCGCTGAAACAATGGATCTCCACTGGGAGTGGTTGGCACGGGGAAGGGCGGTGAAGGGGACGGGGGGGGGGGTTCGGCGATCACGTCACTCCGCGTCGTTGGCGAGAAATCGCGAAATCGCGACCCTTATCGTCGGCCGTAGGCGCGCGTAGTTCGCGAACAATGCCGGCAGACAATGGGCCCCGATCGATGACAATGGATTTTGCTGTTTTCCGCGATCTCCACCTCCGTCCTTCTCGTCGAGCGCTTATTCTCGGCCCTTCCCCCTCCATCCACCCCCTCTCCTTCCCTCTCTTTCCGTACAGCTAAAAATGCGTGCCAATTAACCATCCGTCGTCGTACTTTCACCGAGCGACACATTGTTGTCCCCGCGAACGGGGAAACAATCGACATGGTGGTTCGTTTTCGGGAAAACACAGGGGCTCGACGTTGGCCCTAATGCAATAACCGTTGCCGAACGATCGGCCATGTAATTCCCGCGCAGCGTGTAATTAAAGAGAGCAGTCCTGAAGTTGGCGGTGGTGTACGGTCGATACATGGAAAGTGGGTCGGCAAATAATTTTCCGGTTATTCCGTTTATCTGGGCCAAGCTGGCCTTAGCTTCTCCGACGGTTCGATTGTTTATCTTCCAGCGCGATACCCCCCTGTCTTACGAAAGTTTAACGTTATCATCGGTAGAATTCCTTCGAACGGGGTCTAATCTTGCGGGGAACTGTTCGTGTCCTTCGGTCTTTCAGTGGCATGCGCCCGAGCATTAAAACATTTAGCCGCATATTCGTGCGAATAAAAACTTGTAACAGGGAGAGAGTTCCATCTGGACTTTCACAGCGATTTAAGCGCCAGGCAAAAATGAGCGGTTTACAAAACGCGTTACGTCCGAGCGGAAAGTACGATTACGCGTTTTTAATGTTGATGTTAGTCGCGAGAATTTCCATTGCGATCGCTGATTACGCGGATACGGTGTTTCATCTCCATTCGAACTGGACAATTACGAGAGTGCGGTTGAGCGAAAAATAATGGCCGGAAGAAATCCCCGGCCCTCTCCTCTAGCTGCGGTTTTCTCCAGCGAAATTGCTGGGATACTGAGCCGGCGTACAATTTTCGTATTATATCCAGTTTATCCGGATTACACCGGGGCAATCTTTAGCCTTAGCTTTTCGCCGATGCTACTGTCATTAATGCGATGTCATCGACAATTCTTCTACACGACATTGCCGTCTGCGTATTTTCCAAGACGACTTTTTCCACCGCTCGATTCTTCGATCGGTATTCCGTTCTACGGACGTCAGGATATCCGGAGCTTTAATCCGGAATTAACGATCCTCGATCCTCAATGGAGAACGAACAGTTGCACATAATTTTCTCATTACCTGTTCGGGGCATCTGGGTCACGTGAGGATGAGTTTCCGTCTATCTTACTTTCCCTTCGTTTCTGTTCAACGATTTCTCCCTTTCCATCTTTCCTGCCGTTAACATCCCCCCGCGTTGTTCCTATCTTTCTCCTTTCTTTGCCGTGTCCATTTCTCTCTTACCGTTACACCCTTTCGTTCTCTTTCCTCAAACTCATAAACACGAACGTACACAAGCACGGTGTGCAGTTATGACAGCGGAGTGTAATAAAGCGATGTGCCTCATGCGCATTGGACTATTTATCTTGCTTAGTTACGACTTTTCCACCCCCTCATTCGTGCTCATCAACCCTCTCCGTTGTACCGTTCTTTCCCTGTTCCTCATTAACCAATTTATAGCTACATTTTCGACATTTTCGCTCTTTCTTAATTCTTTCTTTTCCCTGTTCAGAAAATATTTCTTCAAACTTGCCTGCTATTGTTACATTTATCGCTAATTTCAACTAATTCTTACCCTTCCTGCACCGTTCCCCAACCTTTCGGAAAATTTCCCTTCGTAGCAAACTTCCGTGCTTATCACGATCGCCACCGAAATAATTCTCCCTCTCGCTTAATCTCCTTCAAAATTTCGCCAACGACGACGCCGAACGACCGGGTGATCAGGTTCACAACGAGAAAAAGAAAAGATAAATTCGTAGCTTAACGAATGACACGGTAAAAAGGGGCGAGCCGACGGCAAGGGGGAAATGCTAGAGCTGCGCGTAAAGTGAAAAGGCCTGCGACGGTGATAAACCTACGAAGGGAGGGAAGGGGGGGAGAGACAATGACGAAAAGACGAGGAGGACAGGAAGAGGTAAGAGTCTGGTGGGAGTCCATTAACGAGTGCCGTTTTCGTACCTCTTCTCTGGCTCTTTTCCCTTTCTTTCTGACTTTTTCCCTCCCCCGCCGCCCTGCCGCACGTCGTCTCGTAATCCCCGTCTCCGTTTCTCGCTTAGCTCGCGCTCGCTCAAAGAGTACCTGCCGGCACAATAGATCGTTCATTATCGGTGCCGGACGGAGACGAGCGGAGGGCCAAAAGCGGAAGGATAATAATGCAAAAAGGAGGAGGGAACCCCCTCCCCCGCGCCGACAGTCGGACGGGGGGCCGAAGGGGGAAGATGGCGGATGAGCTCGATGTGTGGGAGAACGCGTGTGATTCTCAGCGCAGGGATGAATATCTGTGTGTGTTGTGTTTGTGTGTGTGTGCGTCGCTCGAGAGCAACGACGACGCTTTCACAGGCAGCCGAGAGTCTGGCAAGATGGCCATCTTCATAAAAATGGCCGTCGACGATTATATCCGCACTTGGCGAAGCTATAACGCGCCGACTGATGTCACTGAAGGGCCGAATGAAAGGGACGCTCCGTAGGCAGGAAATAATGGTGTCGGCTTAATAGGAGGATTTGCAGAAAAACATAAGGGGAAAGTTTCCATTCGAATGTCGAGTCGAAACTCAGAAAGTATTCCTCGTGATTTGTATGAAATTTATGACACGTTTAGTTTGATTCTAAAACCCAGGGACACGTGAATTAAGTATTGTATGTACTTATTTATGTAGTGTTTGTACTTATTTCTTCGCGAGATATGAATATTTTCAGTGATAAAGCATGACATTTAAGTACAACGTCTTCGGAGGAAAGTAACGTGTGCGTTTGTATGATTTCAGTGACGTGCGACGGTCCTGATAAGCACCGGAAGTGACGCGACAAAGGAAGAAAGGCCGCGTCGACCGATGGCGGCCGCGAGTTTTCCACCGAATTTTTCCAGCGTCGGCGTCATAGAGAACTGGTGAGTCCCGTTGCTTTATCCCGTAGATCGAGACCGTCCCCCCTCCCCCCGTCGGTGAGATAAGAAAGACCGTCTTCCCACGGGAGACAATAGAATCGAACCCGTAGTCGTGGAAGCTAGCGAGTAACGATCCCCCCCCCAAGTAGTGCATGACGATCTCTGTGCGGATGTTTGTATATTGTCGCACCGGGCAAGAAAACCCGGTGAAACGTGCTTCCGACTCTGAGGTCGTAAGTTGCTTTTGCCGTGGGTGCGCCGACGGCACCGGCAGACGAAAAAGGAAAATCGACGAACGCGATAAGAGTAGATCGGCAGGACTCCTGTTCCGATAAAAACCGTCGTCCCGTCGAACAAAGAGACATCCCGTTTCTCTGTGTACACGTTTCATGGCAGACGGAACGTGTAACGCGGCTGAAAGATTCCTCCGACGTATATTCCTAAGATGTTCCGCGAATCCGCCGAGCGGCAGGGAAATGTCAAACGTTCCGTCTTGTCGCGGTCTATGCGCCGGCGAGTTTCAAGGATGCTTTTACAGGAATTAATTTCGATCCCTTAATATCGCCGTAAAACGCCCCCCCCCCCCTGTCCCGTCTCTACGTTTTATCCACTTTTTAATCTCCTCACGCGGCCGTGTCATTATTTATAATCCAGTCGACGTCAGTCGATCGCTAACTCTGTTACTTTCTTTGATTAATTGTACCGAAGTTTATGGAGAATCGTCTAATAAGTTTTTTTTATAAAGATAGCTTTATTTTTGGACGTTACAATTAACGTACTTTATGTTTGTTTACATTGAAATGGTTGGAGTATTTATATTATCGACATATCGACTACGTCACTTTTCAGTGAAATTTAACAGTAAATTCATGAAATGACGAGAGTACGTGACGTTATCTCGTCCCATTTAAATGAGATATTTACTTTTTCATGTCATTAATTGTTAATTATCCTATATTAAATTGTCGTTGGGACTGAATTTTCAGTTGCATTAAACTGAGAAGAAAACTTTAACCGTAATATACTTAAGAAGCTTAAGATATAATTGATACGTTCTTGGTGTAATTACGACAAATAAAGTTACGGTGGAAAAATGTGAGAAAAATTCCTTGCTTGGCGGTTAATATAAAACGAAAAACAGTGTCAGCGCTGGCATTACGAAGATGTTTCCATCTCATTCCTCGGCGCTGGACAGACCGACCTTAACGCGGATCGGCTTACCGAGAAATTGCTCGCCCCGTCCGAGCTTATTTCACCGGTCAACCGGGAAATAAGAATTTCCTCGACGGAAGGCCGAGCGTCCACCTACATATATCATCTCGCCTTCTCCACCCTCATGTTCATTCTTCGTCCTCGTGTTGAACTCACAACTCCATTCACTGCTCCCATATACCCTGCTCTATTTTTTTTAAACCTCAGGATCCTGATTTCTCCTTACACTCTTCTTTAACAATTGTAGAATACCTGTGTGGTAGGCTCAACAAGATGGTTAAGAGAAACATTATTATGTTCATTATACATTTATTAAACAAGGGTTATGAAATTCATTACGATAAAAGAGTTGACTAAAACAGAGAAATAGCTAATTGTCAGTTAGATTAAAGTAGACATTCGGACATTCGTTACGACTTTATTAGACAAAGATAATAAAGTTCGTCTGGACATGAAAAGCGACTAATTATAAAAGCTCGACTAATTATCTGGGTTATCGCTGTGAAATTCCTCTGTGTGCCAGAAAGTTCTCTGTCGCGTATCTTGGCCATTGTACGGCGATCCGACGCACGATGATCGCCCCGGTGGTTTCCCATTGTTCCGGTGCTCCTTAGTCTCGGGCGGGGGCACTCGAGTCGATACTCGAATTTCCTCGCGATCCCCGGCGCCGCTCTGTCTCCGCTCCACTCGAGTTTCCGATGCACTCTCGAAAACGTAAAATTGCCTGGGCGGTCCACCGATAGAGACGAGGAGACAGACAGACAGACAGGGAGAGAGAGAGAAAGAGCAAAGCTGCTGTCGCTCGCCGGGGGTCAATGAAACGCGATTCCATTCATCCCGGCGGTCCTTGAGGGATCCGCTTTTAATTGGCCACTCCGCATTTGGATTCAACGTCGCACGACCGGCGCACGACATCGACCGTCCTGTCCCGCCGGGAATCGCCGTTGTACTTCCTTTCCAGCGAGCCCGCGGAACCGTGATCGCTCGTGACTCGAACGCCCATCGACCGTCATCGCCGATATATATACCCCCTTCGTAAACTTTTCATCGAATCAACCGTCGGCATCGCCGGATTTCCACGCGAAACCGTCCTCTCTTGCTGCCGGGGACTAACAATGCTCTATTCCGCTATTGTACGTAAAAAAAGGGAATCAAGCAAACTGGCAACTGTGACTGTGTAAGCTGATGCCATCGTCATTCGGCTAATTATTAGTGCGATTGTCGTACCTTTTCCGTGTCGTGCGCCAAAGACTGCGGCAAAGATAAACAAAGACGGACGCTCTACGTTCACGTTTGTTTGTTTGTTTTTTTTTCATTAATTTCTGTACGACAACGTAAAAAATGCATCTACATACGTGAGGGCTGAAGAATCTTCCGATAAGTGTCCCTCGGTATTTTACGGGGATTGCCAACGTTTGATGATAACCGCGAGATTCCTTTGCTACGTGCCTGGGGACAGATTACGTAGAATTTGAGAGCCCTCATGTAGCGCAGCTGGGACTTGGGAAAACTTAACGACGTCTCTTTAGCGTAGGGCGATCTGAGAGAATTCACTGTCCAATCCCATCCGTCCGTGGAATCGAGATCAATCTCGGCTGGCACTCGGGCCGTTTGGGCGTCGGAACCCCCTGGCAGACGGACAATAAAGTGGCATAGACAATGTAGCATTGTTGGCCGGCTCCGAGACACGCTACGAAAAGGGCTGGACGTAATTCCTGCGCGACTCTCCGCCGGAGAAAAGGTAGAGGTGAAGGGGAGGGGGGGGGAGAGGCTGGAGAATGGCCCCAGAGGGAGAAGGGTGGTAGGATGAAAAGTAGGTCTCTCTCTCTCTACTAGCAGTTTTGATTAAAGTTCTTTTAGGGTCAGAACGTCGTGATTCTACGTACACGTATACAAACACACGATCATCAGCCACGCGAATATGCAAGCCTTAGTGCCTTTTCTGCCTCTCGAGCTGTTCTTTTCGAGCCGGCGCCAAGCTCCCCTTCCCTTTTTTCGCGTCGGAGAAAGGAAGTGCGGAAGACGGGAAGTACGATGGGCAGGAGCGGGGTTAGCTCTCGTATCTGCGATTAACTCTTTCTTCGCGCTGTCGTCTTTGTCCCACACCTGCGGCAGAGGGGGTGGGTGGGGGGGACCGTGGCGACGAATTTTCACGATCGAAACTCATCCCCGCCGGTAATCAAGGGTACTTTTGTGCTCCTTGCGAAAATCACCATGGCGACGAAATTGTGAACCGCAGTCGACAGTCTCATTACTCCAACATTGTTTATCATACAACAGATTATGCTGTACAAAGACGCAGAATCTTTAAGTCATGTAACCTTATACAACAGAAAAGATCAACAGCCGAGTGACCAAACATTTAAATATATAACTCGAATTATTTCTTTTAAAAAAACTGAATAAAACAATGGCGCAATACCTTAGAGTCATTGGCTTTTTCAAATTGATTGGATGCTTAAGATTTCAAGCTTTAAAGAGTTTCATTTTTGATCCCTTAAACACCATCAATTGTTCTGCTCAAGCAAAATTCAATGAAACCCTTTACTGCGTTTTATTGCTACTGGTTTATCCGTAATAATTGTCAAAATACGTGCTAACGGAGGAGTGTTGATCGTTATACGAATTGGACGTATTAGTTACTGATTACTGAAAACAATGTGCACGCGGGCACTTCATCAAGAGTGCTCGGGGCGAGGGAAGGGGGGCATCGCTTGGCCTACGAGCACGATGAGCCTATTCGAATTCGTAGCCAGGCAGAATTGTGGTTTTGGCGGACCACTGGACGGCTATATATTAATGGGCCAATTAGACTACGTTTATCCAATCCTCCACGTAAATCTAACGGTAAACTATCCTCATGCTGTTACGTCGTTATGATTTTATTACACCGGTAACAGCGGGAATAGCCATTTCACTTGAGAAACTACACAATTTGTTATATTATTTCATTCAAGCAAGCGACTAATATACGGCTTAAATTTATTCTGCCCCGATACACTTACTTCAACGCGTAAAGTCGATACGTACGCCGAACCGGCGGAGCAATTTGACTCGCGTGAATTGCACGAAATTGCTTTCGTTTAAAAATTTAGGTAAATGTAATGGGAGAAGAAATTGTCGGTAGAATGTTCAGCGGGACAGACCTGTTTCGCGCGCAAAAGATTAACAATAGGTTTCGTACGTCGGGGTATATTTGACTGCGGTCAATTTGTTTCGTGTCATTTGTCAAGCGAAATGGGGTCTTCCATCGGTTCCTTTTATTTTTACCAGGACGGCCGGTGTTTCCCGGGCGTTTCGGTCCCGTCGAGGACGTTAATAACGCGACATCGAACACACTCCTCGTAATCCCCGGTTTTCGTCGGGGAAGGTCCGGGGAATCCTCGGGAGCTTTGTCGGCTGAAATTTCATTGACGGGGAAGACGTGTTGGTCGCCTTGGCGACAGCTGCAGCCCGTCGCCGATTCATTTTCGCCTCGCTCGCTGGATACGCGCGCGTGCTTCTCCCTGGCAGGTGCGAGGACACCCACGCCTTGTGTATTCGCCGGCAAGAATAGCGTGGGCGGTGTCCACAATTAGCCGATCGTTTTAGCTTACCGAAGCTGTCGGCCCGGCCCGTGATAAATCGCTCGCGATACCGCAGACCGTCGATCTCGGCCAGCGGGACGAAATAAAACAAGAAAAATAGAAGAGGGTAATTTGATTAACGCCGATAAATCCGCCACCGAGCGGCCTGCAATGAATATTTTTCTCCATTCGTTCAATTTTATTGCCTACAAATGTCGCCGCTCTCTGCCAGCCGAATTTTTTATCCGATGAAACCGGCCTCAGCCGTAACCAGGAATTATTCAAGAAGATGGAATTTTTATTGCAACGCGTTCAGCCGCTGGATTTATTTACTTTCGACCAAGTATCGCATATGGTTGATATCGGCAATTTTCTCGCAGCAACGAAACGAAGATTGAAATACTGACAGGTATCCCCTCGCATTTTTAACGTCAAAAATAGGATATCGCCCGGCGAAATTTATAAAATACCCCTTGATCGAATTAGCTTTTTCCGTCATTCATTTTGATATAAACGGACGAGGTACGGCGGGCAAATGTAACTCAATCGTCCTCGATGCAATACGGATTCCATTAAATTCTCCACATTTCGGCGAACACACAAGGCTGAAATTTAATACAACTCGTCAAGCTCGAATAGGGGGTTGTACGGTTTAAAATGTGGTTTTCACAAGATTTAACTTGACACACTGATGCCGTTATAAATTTCCCTGTAATTCGGGCAAGTGGACAAACCGCGAAATACGGCAATTCGTCCGATATTTCGATAATTCCCCAGAATGGGGACACTCTGCTTTTCGAAGAAGGCCTTTTGCGTCTCTTAATTAGACGTTAGTGGCACGTTTAGCCGCGAGATTTAGGACTTGGCAAAACCTAGCGTGACTGTGAAGAACATGACACGGCTGTTAGATTAGATTAGATCTGCATTCCAGGTGAAACACTCTACTACCTTATTGTTGGTAGACAACGACTCTCCTTCGGACCTCGTACTCTTTTCCTGCTGAAAATTTACATTTTGATCGTCTACACGGCGTGTAGACCGTTGCCCACAGATAAAACGATAAGCCAACCGTGCATTAAGAGCACAACAGAAAGAATAAAGAAATCCTTTCGTACAATTTGATCGTACAAAATGGCACACTTATAAATTCCTTTTTGAATTTACTCCAAGCGAACCGTAATTTTTCGCGAATTTTCGCCTTCCATTGATTCGCTGAGGAAATTTACCGCGGAAATCCTCGATCAATTATATCCTCGTTAATTTTTACTGTTCCCTCCTGCTCGTCGTCCACTTAATGTCGACAATGGCGGACGTATAACGATGGAAAGCCGATGGAAAATGCGGGCCGATGAGCCTCCGCTCGTCAAAGCAAACGCTTCGAAAGGAATAAGAGAATGTCGCCTCTGCAATGCGACACGATAGCATTATTATCGTGAATATTGCACGATGCACATTGCGCACTCGCAATCCCTCAAAAGCCAACGTTCTTCGTTCGTCAAACGATTGGTGGGAAGTAATAATGCACGACACCACCCCGCACAAACCCCCCCGTTTTCTCGTCCTTCCTCTCCTCTCGCTCATCATCGCATTAGCTCGGTCATTACGCCAAGTCTCCGAAGAATCGCTCCAGCCACTGACTTTCCTCTATCGTGAAAATGCACGAAATTATGCCGGCAGTATCGTTTATGCACCGAATGCATTTTACTTGCCGTTATCGCGAGATTCGGTATTATCCTCGAGAAAATTGCTCGGCCCGACGAAATGGTTTGACATTACTCCGAGCAATTCCTGCCAGACAAAATGTGTAAAATTCGAAACTGATCAATGGGCAATTGGGTTACTCAAACGGAATTACGGAATTAGAAACTGAAACGTCCTTTACATTACTCTTAAACAACTCTTGATTCGATATAAACCTAAAAAGAGAATAGACTCGAAAGATTAATCGGAGTTTATCCTAATAGAATATTTTTAATTGCTTTGTTATTGTCATTCGTCATAATACAGGATATTTCCGAAATTATCTGCAGCTCATGAACAATGTTATTTATAGAGGAATGATAGTCCGAAATAATCTGTCGGTATATTTGGTGTCTTAAATTATCTTCCCACATGTTTTTCACGTCCTTCGTTAATATAACCACGCTGCAGGTTAAAATTGTTAGTTGCCCCGAAGCCGCGCGGGAGCGGAAGGACTGTGTGGCTTTGTAAACAGAAACGCACTTCCGGCCGCGCTGGAACACCGACGACCGTCTCGTATTTTCGTATTCGCGGATAAGTGAGTCGCCCTCTGAAGCCTCGTGTCTCGCGTTTCAACTTTGTTTGCTCCCTTCGTATCTTTCCTTCTTTTGTCTGTCCACTACCTTCCGCTTCTGTAAACGATACAAAAAATCATGCCGTGTTTACGGATTTCAAGGGACTCGAGTACACTTACGAAAAATTCATAATTAACAGGAGCAGAGGAAGATTGGACGGAAACAGTAATATTTTCATGGAAAGATATTTCCTTGAAATTACGAATAAGAACATACTATATTATTTCCTACAAGTACTTCCTGTGTTTTGTTAAATCGAAGCTATATATGGGTCAAATAATATCGACTTAACGAAACCGTTGCTACACACAGCGGAAGAAACGTTTGATCGATCACTTCACCCATAAACCCGATTCGTTTGCGTGGAAAAATTGGACGGTCCTGTCATTAGATCCTAATAAAGCCCGTTGGTACTGTCCCTTGCGAACATCGGGAAAGAAATTAATGCGGATCGTTGCACCGGGCCTTCCGCTCGACGAATTTACAGCTCTTTCCATTCTCACGTAAATGTCGAGCCGATCTCGATCACTTTAGCACGGTCATCGGCCACGAATGATCTCGTGAAATCGCGCAATGATTTCCCAGATCGGTAGAAACGTAGCAAGAAATGGGAAATCAAGATCCGCGCGAAAGCGACGCCGACGCGCATGAATTAACGTCAATATGCACAATTCGTCTCTCTTTTGTTCCGTCTTCGTTCCCCTTCGGCAGTCATCGAAATGACACTTTGCTCGATCGATCCTTTGCTATCACGAAGACCTGAGGCAATCACACTTATCAAGCCGAAACTCTCTCTTCTTTTTCGCTTACTTTCTTGCTAGTTTTATATTCATCGAAATTCTTATTACCGACCTTCAAATACAGTATTTTTTTCATATGTTTGGTCAATACTGTAAAAGGTAGATTTCCAGAAATAAATGTAACAACTGTTAGTCCGTCCTAGATGGTTGCGAAATCATTACCGTGTTTCATTGAATTAACGTACTACTCTACTACGAAAACACCCTATAAACACTTCGTAAAACAGTTTTCCTCCGATAAATGAGTAAATTACGTTCAATGAAATTTTGCCGACGGAACGTGTTACCGGCTCGTTCGATTTTATTTAACAAGCCAAGGGATCCATCCCCCTTTGGCCCGTGGTGGGGGGGGGGGGGGGAAGCTTTAACCTACATACCGCACGGGTCGTGGCATTGTCGGCTGGGGAAAGATGATATTTCGCAGTTGGGTATTCTCCAGGGGCAGAATTATCGGCCGGGAGTCGCAAGTTTCAACTAATCAGACGGGGAGCGATATCCGGGGACGTCCGAGTTCCATAGAAACCGGCTGAACTTGCGAGCGCGAGGACCTCGAGGCCAAAAGTACGGGCCGTTGGGAGTGTCTCGATTCCCCCTGCGTCACGGCACCGCTTCCTCCCGGCCTCCTTCGCTCCGATTCTTCGCGCCTTCCAGCCCCGTTTCACCCTTAACGGGGGAGGGAGGGAAGGGGGAATGGGCGCCGTCGAATCGGAATGACCTCGGGGCTGTCGATACTCTGGTTCCGGTGTCCGATAAGGTTAACGAAGACTTTTCTCTCTCCCAGCGCTACCGGAATTTACACTCACCCCCTACCTCTCCCCCCGTTCCTCTTCCCTTTTCTTCCGACCTTGCGATTCCAGCCGTCTGACACGTTTTACCGCCAACTCTGTTCACCGGAGGTTTTTCCGCGATACGCGCCGGTTTGCTACGGTTAAAAAAAAAAATAGAAATCCTCGCCGGGAAAATAGGGCCGCGCAGGAAAATTCAGGTGGGTTCGAGCGGCAATTCCGGCTGAATAATTTTCGTGAAAGCACGAGGTTTTCGTTTAGGCCGAATAAAAGCCATAACTGTCGTGGATGTTTCAGTACGGTATATCCCGGACGTTTGTGAAGAAAAGTAAAAAATAATTTTAATTAGCATTTTGAGGTTTCGTTGGAAAGTTTTGAGAACTACGGTGCTAAACGAAAAGAAAAAACCAACATACGTAGTCACATAAGCAACGGGGACTAAAGAAATACATATTAGAATCCCCTTCGTTTCTAGATCTCCCCATGTCTTTAATTACGAATTCTTTTGTCTCGTTCAATACTCGATATTGCAAAAAAGAAAATTTTCCATTTTCCTTTGGGAAATCGTCAAGTCTTTTCCAATAATGTTTCTTTGTACGACAGGTAAGACCGCTAAAGTCGCATGCAACGTTTCATTTTTCATCCGTCCGTCTTGTCTTTCGTTATCATCTTCCCCTCCTCCCCCCTGTTGTTTTTCCTCGTTGATTTGCCGAGTCTGGCTTTGCAGGCTGGGTCTTGAGGCTAGGCCTCTGGCGCGAGCCTTTCTCCAATCGATACGGTATCAAGCCCCGACGACGACGACGACGACGACGACGGGGCCGGAGAGTCGATGGTACGACAGGGTTTCGGTAACGATCTCGTCCGGTGATATCTCCGCCAGGAATACACAGGCGGATCGACGTGCCGAAGGTGTACACGTCGGGCTATGCGCCGCATATGTATTCGCTTACCCACGGAAGGGGCGAAGAGAGAGAGGCTGGGGGGGGGGAGGAGAAATTCGTATCCGTCAGCTTCCGCGGGATTTGTACGTAGTACCTCGGCGGCTGGAAGAAACGCGAAATAACCGCGATGCGAATGTTTTCGCCAAACAGATCCGCGCGCCTCTGCTGGCCTCATAAATTCGGCATTACACGGGGAAGGGGGGGGGGGAGTGAAGATTTTCCCGTATTATTGTCCCCCGAGTCTCTGGGCCGTTTCGCTGATGCGAAAGTCCTCGCATTAACGTGCCGACGGGTGGTCCTCGTATATAAAACTGTGTCGTCGTCGTCGTCGTCGTCGGCCGATAACGAACTCAACTCGGGGTTTTTTGCGCCTTCAGCCTGACGACAGGGCTGATAGAGTTTTCAAGTTTTCCTCGTCGCGCGGGATTTCTATCTTTCGATATCTATTTTGTTTTTTCTGTATTTTACATGTGAGCATCGCGGTATAACGAAAAGGGGGGGGGGGGTGGGGTGCAGACGAGGGGACACGAAGAACATTGACGAGGGTCGACGGTGTTGCGCAAATAAGAAATACAGGCGGAACTTTAAAGAGAGGAGAGACAGCGCAAAAGGGACCCCCAACGCTACGGATAATATGAAGGGGAAGGACAGGGTGGGGGAGGTGAGGGTAGTGGGGTAGTTAGTAAGCAGTAAATGGCGAAATATTCCCGTGAGGACGTTGCCACCGGCTGGCACGAGCCACCAGCCCTTCACTACTTACTTTCCAACAGAAAAAGTAAGACGGGGAAAAGGGAAAAAGGGGGAAGTGTCTCCCCGTCTGGTCTATCCACGAAATGGACTCACCGGACACCTTTGTCGCTCCTGTTTCCCATGAATAAACATCTTTCCATCCCCCTCCAGACGTTGCCCGTTTTCTCTCTCGTCTTCCCATTCTACGTGCGTCTTTTCCTTGCTGCTCCCCCCTCCCCCTTTGCCTTTGCGTTTCCCTGGCCGACTGTTCTCCTTCGTGGCAACTTTGGCCGTTGACGAAATAAACGGCGCGTTATATCGCCCGTGCATGACACTTTAACTTATTTGCAGGGCAGGCAGTTAAGGGCGAACGCCCTGAACGGTTACTTCGAATTTTCCGTCTGGCAAAACACACACACACACATATGTTCGAGGACTGCGACAGTCCCGAGCTCGTTACTTCACGGTACTTACGACCTCCTCAGCCCCTTGCACACCTTGTCGCGATTCGCCCCCTGCCATTTAGCTTCCGGTCTGGCTCGTCCCGTCACCCCCTACCCTCCACCCTCGGACTGTGATTACGGAAACACGTAAAACACGGGCATACGGCGGATGATGGACGTGATGTGGAAATAGAGAAGAAATAGCAAAGAAAAGTGGAAAAATCAGTGTTAAAAGGAGAACGACGGCTAGTGAAGGTCCGAGGGGTGGGGATGTAGTTTACGCACGGTAAGTCGTGGAATTTATGGCGACGAGGAATTTATAGGTTCAATTTCCGCGATATTTAAACGGTCCCCAGGCCGAGCGCCGGCGAAACGATCATGCTCTCGCTCTCTCACTTTAGTCGCATTCGCTTAGAATTCGAGTTTATCCTCGTCCATTAATCGGTGGGCTCTCGATCGCCGTTCATTCGAGTGGCCGTTCAACTTATCGCCTTCCTCTATTGCCCTTGGAAACTCATCTCCATGTAATCCAGTCATGCCGAAGACTTAAGTAAAAACAGGAAGAAAATGCTCGGTTCGCAAGCGTAATTGAATACGCACGATCCGATGATAATTCATCATAATTTACCCGTAAATCAGAGGATGATGAAATCGATCGAAACATTACACTCATTAAAATCCGGTATAAATTCCGCTTAAGATTCAGCGTTAACCACGGGGGATATGAATATTCAATAATTGCTCGTACCTACATAGTCAGCTCCGTATTTATTTAATGACCAATTATGCAGCTAATGATTAATTATGCATCTTTTACAATGCAAATCAATCTTCAATGACCATTACCACTACACGTACTCGTTAATAGTACGTAGGCAATGAATGGAAAGGAAGAAATATTTGTAAACTATCAAGTGTTCTCACTTATCAGCGATAATTCGTCTGTTTCTTTCATGTCATCGGGTGCTAAATGTATCGTTATTATTTCGTAATGACTTCTGCTACCGCGTATTGTATCGTATGTCACACGTTGTATGTTTTTCCTGCTGCTGATGTTTCAAAATAGTTTGAACCGTCCGCCTAATGGGCGATTAACCGGGGACCGGAAGTCTCGCCACCGACGATGCATTAAAAAGACCGGGTTTCGTCACTGAGGTCGCCGTACGTTTAGCGGCGAGTCTCCCCCGACGCAGGGGGGTAGGGGGAGGGGGGAGGTCTACTAATTCGAGGCTTTTAAAGCGGCGGTAAGCGAGTCTCTTCTCCCCGGTCGTCGAGTCTCGGTATCCGTCGCGTTCGGCAAAATCAATTTGAGCGCAGTTCGTTACGGCGACGTCGCGACGACGCCGTTTCCCCGTGTCCCGGCGGGGATAGCGCAGCGGGGGCTCACTCCCGTCGACGGGACGAAGAAGCCGAGGGAGCGGAGAAAACCGGAGGACGAAGGTACCGGCTGCCGGCGGCAAGCGGCCCACTCGCGCCGCGCAAATTGAATTTACGTAATAAAATCGC
The DNA here is from genome assembly GCA_963989215.1 of Hedychridium roseum. NCBI lineage: Eukaryota > Metazoa > Arthropoda > Insecta > Hymenoptera > Chrysididae > Hedychridium > Hedychridium roseum. The sequence continues at coordinate 4,820,682 of OZ022306.1, read as the reverse complement.
GGGACTGCCGTCTCGCGGCTCTCGTCCAAAGGGCGTAGAGGAGCGGGCAGGGAGGGTGGGGGTGGTGGGGCCCAACCTTCCCTCGAGGCGTCGAAGGGAACCTCGCCAAAGGGGCTGACGTTTCGTGCACTCTCCCACGGTGCAAAAGTTTCCGTTTAATGCGACGGCTATTCGCTTTCGTTATTATGGAAACCGCCCCTCCCCCGGTAATCACGGCAATCCAGCCGTCCAGCTCTCGGGGAAATATGAAAATGCCGGGTAATTCGATGTAAAGGAATACACGGGACTACGGGCAAGCCGCGGCGAATTTTCGTGCAGGAAAAATTCATTTTAATAATCCTCGGGTAAACATGTTTTTGGGAAACTCCTGAATAGTTGCTGCTCTAGTGTGAAAGATTTTTATATTATATTTATGTAATTGGTCGATCGGTTGGGGCTTGATGGAAATTAGGAATTCACAAAATTCTCTGTAATTGTCTATAGTGTGATACAAAAGTTCAATAATTATATTCCCAACCGCTGGGTATTCCGAGAAATTATAGGCAATATCGACGCTTTGGCATGGACATTCTCTTAAATTTGGGTCAATAATAAACCACAGCTTGCTGCATTCTGTGTAAAGTTTATAAAATTTCATTGTCTCCCCTGTAACATGATCGTCGACATCTCCAATGGGTGAATAGAAAACAAAGGACGTATAACAAAGGGCGACGAAATAAGCCGAGAGTAGGAGTAGATTTTTACAATCGTGATGGAGAAATCGTGCTAAAGTATCGAGCAGATTACCCGCAGGTGTAGATAACTCACCCCATCTTCGTAAAGGTTCGAGTTACAGGGATCGGAGATAGGTTACCAAAGCGTTTCCTGCTTTTTGTCCCAACCGATTCCGAGGAAACAATTTCTCAGCTCCATACGTGACTGGAGCCAGCCAGAAAACTCCAGGGATAATATTGCGCGGCGGTAGAGATATGAGTTAAAAACGATCAGTGTGGAAAAACATGAGAATGTCTTAGAATTGGATGTAACGTTACTTTGTGGCAAAGATATTACACAGTATAAACCTTTATTAGCAAATTGCATTTGAATATTTCTCTAAAAAGGCCATTTTAATTCTATTATTTGGAAGTTGTAAACTTGTTGTTCCTGATTAATGTTTTAATGCTGATTTAGGTTTATTGGAAACGTTAATACAGGTTTTCATCTTCGAAGAAATTCCTATAGCTTACTTACGTATAGAGCAAAATGCGATTATTTTTCTTCGTGTACCGCGTAATACGGTGGTGTACCGTTACCGAATAAGGTCGGCCGATTTACCTTGGGTTATACCACGTACGTTTGGAATCCGTCGAGCGATTTGGAGGCTGGCCAGCAATTCCCGATCATGACCCGCCCCTTGACGTTTCACCCCACGAGTCTCGGCCAAAGGGAGAGAGTGCGAAACATCTGACAATCTATAAGACGAGTTAACCACCCTACTGACTTCATTAACAAAATCTTCAATTAATCCACTTAGAATACTACTGCTCGCTGCGCCGGTATTTTTTTCCTCGTACTGTCTTCCTCGATATTCATCTTTTTTAACAGCAGGTGTTCAGTCTCAATGCAAATATCTCCTTGCGAAACAGTGATGCAACATAAATTGACAATGGCCACAACTGTGTTACATTTGCTCGTTTACACCGTGAATTCATTACTCGTACAGACGGTTCATTCAGTGCTGCAAATGTGTCGCGCACGAAGAATCACTTTTAGGTGGGTCTCCCGGGTCTGAGTTTCTGAATGACGTAAGTACGGTGTTCCGCGTACGATCTAACCATCATGTCCAGGAGTTATGCAGTCTCGGCGGATTGTCGACTGGAATTTCGCCAGCACGGTGAGTAACGTGCTGAGATGTTAAAGCAAACATCGTAACACTGTGCCACGCAATGAAACCACTCTACATTTCCAAGATATTTCGCAGAATGAACCGCCTCCGTTGAAACATATTCGCCAACTATCAAATCTCGAGTGATTTTAAATGAGCTCTTCGTAAATGACCAAAAAGTGTTCACGTCAAACCACAAGACGTTAGTAACAGGAAAATTTCGTAGCAAAAGAATTTAATAATAGTCTGCTTTCGCACATTGAATTTGTTTTATTGGTAAGCATGAATATACATTGAAATACTTAAATGTAAAATAAGTGCTTGTTCAGTAATTTGACGACATACTTATTGATGGAATAAGTCAGAATAATATTTCATCAGATTTCAAGTATTGTGTACACTACACATTAGTACATCGTCACTGTTGCTCAAATTATTCGCGGTGGGTGTATTTCTCGTTTGACATTTCCTTTATCAGCCCCCCTATGGCTACGCATACCCCCCTGGAACGTACGTTGCGGAGTTGCATAACTCGTGGCGTTGGTTGCACGACGTTCCCCTCTTTCTTTGGTGATTTCCCCATCGAACCCACGTTTCTTTGTGTCAGAACGCACGTGTCCAGCGTGACAGAGCATGCCGAGGTGCGAACGTACTCTGATAATAACAACGAGTAAACTCACGCGCCTAACTATACCTTGGCCTCTATTATCAAACTCGTCGATACTTTTAAAACGATGCCATTCCATGAAACTTCTCTGCCATCTCGTAATTACTCGGCCGTATTTTCTAGTCAATGCTAAACGGTCCATCAAAGACAAGGACTCGTGAAGAAGTGAAACATACCGTACATGAATACACTAGTCTGTATTGATAAAAACAGTTGTCTACACATAAATCTGTCTTCCATTGTTCAGAATTTTTTGCTAATACTGCGTACGGAGCAATATTCAAAAGTTTTACGGAAATGAAAAGCGTAATACGGGCAGATACGTCGGTTGATTGCCGTTACAAGTACTCTCAATCCCAATCATTTCACAGGGCCTTGATAACGGCTAATCGGAAACTGTAGTCAAAGCCATCAATACGTACTACAATACAAGTAGACAGGTCGGCGTTTCTACCTGTTAATCCGTTGGCGTGTACCGAATGGCTGTGTCGATATAAATCGCAATAGTTGAGTACCACTGCAAGGATTCCTCTCTTGGGATGATGCTAGGCCGATGCAACAGTCAACAAGCACGTCGTCATTCGACGTGTGTGCGTACGGCAAACTTTCACCATCGACAAACGCCAGTACCAACGTAGGAAGTTAGAATTCGGGTGGTCTCTTTACGCAACTCTTTGGACACGAATGCAAATAGTAAACAGCCGTGCATCGAATGAGCGCGCAGGTATGCACTTTGTGTAGCTACCAAGGACTCGAAACTTGAGTCCTTTGGGGCAATAAGAGATAAACAGATGCTATGCGCATACGAACGAGTGGCTTAGAAATGTAAGATGCCCCGCTTCAGATTTTCGTGCCGGTAAATTACTGATAATTGCCGGCTTTAAATATCGATGTTCGTTACGGTTAAGTTTCTACAAAAGAAAATCTAATCCGCTTACGCTCAGGTAGAACCAACTGGCAAATCTTGAAATTTTAGTGGGTGTGTATTTGTTAGAAGGTACAACAGCTGAATTTGTCCTGCTGTTAGGGATATCCTCGAAATTACCTTTACAGCAAGGAAGTATTTACTACGTGATTTAAGTTTAGTTACAGTAAGTGAAGCGGTAGTTAGAGACTGCGAATTTAAAGTTTGGTCGCGTCCGTCAGGATAATTGAGAACCTTTGGAAGGACTTCTGATTCAAGTCCTGCCGTAGGGCACATCGAAATGCGTTTTGCGCCAGTGTGTGTCTACTGTTTTGCGAACATGTGTGCGTTCACCACAAGGAAGAAAGGAACAAGAATGGGAAAGTGCGATGGCACACAACGTAACGGAAACGTGTAGGGGTGTGTTCTTTCTATCCCCACTCTCCCTCCCCAGGGTTCTCAACCTAAGCTACCCCTACTTTCGTTGAGTATTCCTTCAACCAGCCGAACACCTTCCCTGTCCTTTCTTCGTCGTACCTAGACCGGTCTCTTCCCTCTCTTCTTATTCGCAGTTCCTTCTCTTGCCCATTCAAACGTCGGCCTATGCTACGTCTTCTTTGCTAACCCTCGACGAAAAATTGCAAAGGCGTCATTCTACGGAAAGCTAGTAAAAATAGGTCTTTGAAATAAACATATTGCTCTGTTCGATCGATAATTATTGTGACAAAATAATTCTATAAGCTATACACGACAAGTGGCCCGTACAAAAAGATATATTGGAATCTTGCGGTGAAAGTCCTTAGTAAAATATTTCTTTGTGAAACATTAACGATGGATCGGATTTGAAAAATGGACGATTATTGAGCGAGGTCAGTACCGACTTGTTGAACAGATATACCGCTGATCGTCGGTTGAACATGTTCGCCGTTTACCGTACTGTCTAACGCGAAAACATGAGATCACTGGGATCGTGGAGAAAGCGAGGAAATTGATAACCGGCGATTACGCAAAATGTGACCACTGGCGGTGATTTTTCGCAAGCGAATTTTCTGCGCAGAAAGAGGAGTCGCCAGTAGACCGGTGTCCCTCGTACGTTGAGAAATTGCCCCTACGCCCTGCACTACCCTTCCCCTTGGCGGCAATCAGGCGGTCTGACCGCTCCCCTCCCCGTGGCCTGGCACCCCCCTCCCCTGTCCCCTCCCGTTGGCCGGCAGTCAGGAGTTTCCCCCACCACGGATACGTGCGCACAGCACAGCTGCCAAGACGCACACATCTGAAAAGCGGCACATTACGCCCTCCTGAGCCTATCCGTGCGCCTGTAGCTGTGCCGAACGCGCCGGCGTGTGAGTGCGTGAAAGAGAGTCGGCGGGAGAAGGACGGGCCGATGGCGCGAGAGGGAGGGCAAGAACGAGCCAAAGAAAAAAAGGAGACAGCACGAGAGGGAACGGGCGGGAGAAAAAGGGAGAGAGAGACACACGTGCTGAAGAGTGGGAGAAACAGAGCGAGAGTGAGAGACGCTCTGACCGACGCTAGAAAGAAGCGGTCGTTCCTGTCGAGCCGGTCGCGCTAACCTAAAAATCGTCCATTCGAGAGACAGAGACGCGCAGGACAAGACGCACGCATCTCGCCCGGCGCCCGCAGTTTCCAGTGCGGTTCACGGCCGTTTCCCGCCTGTCAGTTGCGCCGCGTGGTATCAGCTTGGCAAACCGTGTCTGTGTGTGTTTGTGCCAGCGTTCGTTCGTTCGTCGTTCCTCTGTGTCCCCCATTGTCGTGTCCTCGCGCGTCCGGCTGGCTCGTTCCCTTTGTTCTCCACTTCGAGGGACCCACCGCTCGCCGACGTCCTCGTCGTCGTCGCCGCCGCCGCGTAGTCTTGGTTGCGTCGTCGAACAGGTCGGTCAGTTTACACGGGAAATCGCCAACTACGGCGACCTTGAACTTGCGCGCACGCCCGCACGAGGAGAGTGTACCCTGCTCTCGTAGGAACCTGTGTGTCGAAGGAAACGGTGTGTCGTCGTCGTCGTTGTCGTCGTCGTCCTCCAGACGAGGACGAAGTGTCCCCCTTACCCTCCTCCCTCTGTGTGTACACGGTGTGCTCGTCGACGGAGATAATCGGCAACGGAAAAGCCGGTAACGCGAAACCGGCATTCCCGAGGAAGCCAAGTAGGAATACCAACGACAGGAACCTGGAAGTTTACGCGCCACAGGATGTTTCCTTATACGACATTCCCGGCAGTTGGGTAAGCAAGGATCATCATTTTTCATTCTCTTTGCTTTACGTTAAATGCATCGTCGTCGTTGTTGGCCGACCTACCGAATTGTCCCGGTGGAAATCGATTTCTGCCTTTGACCATATTCGCAGCAGTCGTCGATTGTCCGCAAACGGATCATGGGTAATTCCTTAACGTGGCAGAGGTACATTTCTACCTGGTTTAAACACACCTTCCCCGCCCACCCTCCTTTTCTGGTGCATTACTGCGAAATATCTTTCGTGTTTTGGTCGCCCGCGTAGAGCATGTGGCGTCGTACAATTTCTATTGTCTTCTGTTACGTTTACACCGCTGGATGTCATTTCCTTTAGCAAACGACACGTATATACATAGTTAGTAGAATCGATTCGCCGGGTCTGGAATGATATTACGATCGTCCGTTTCTATGCGTTCGTTGTTTCTCGTTGTGTTTTGTTAGATTCCTGTCTGTCATGTTGCTGCTGCCCGGTGTGTTTACAGTAATCGTGCGTGGTTCTCCCCCCCCCCCTTTCTCATTCTCTCAAAGGCATTTTCCCTGCGCTCACGGACCCTTCCACCCCCCTATCCCTCTGTCTCTTTCATCTCCCTTTCCCTGGAGCCTCCTCGCTTCATTTTTCTCGATGTTGCGCGTGTATGGCTGCTTTATTTCTCGCCGAACAGCGTGCCGAAAACACACCGGCTGCATTGTGGCGCTCGGCTGTGTCTCTACCCGGCGAGTGTGTAACGCCTATACAACCAGTTTTCTACGTACATTCACTACACGTTCCTTGCGAAAGGTACGACCGTTCTCGGAGTGCGCGCCATTGCTTTGTCTCTCCCCTTTGTGTCCCTCCTTTCTCCCCGTGTCCCTTCTACGCTCGTTCGGCTCCTTGCAAACACGCGGTTTTGCGAGCCATTTTATCTGCTCCGGGCAATACTCGCAGGCTTCGAGGGAACCAGGGAGAAATCAATCGTGCGCGAGCAAACGTATAATCGGAGCGCAGTTGCGCGACAACTGGGAGAAAAATTCAATAGCCACGCAATGATCTCTGGCTGTCCGAGTGTTTTGCAAAAAACATCCCCGAGCGGAATCTCTTACATGTAATTGCGAAATAGGATCCTCGCGAAGTTCCATGTCGTTTTCGTTCCCAGATTTTCTTGTACTCGGGTGCTCTTGCTTTTCGTTAACTTAAGATCTATTGCCCTGGACGCAGAAAAGGACACGGAGGAGGAGCTCGTACATCTCCATATCGCGAGAACGCGCGTTTTCTTTGGAACCCGGAGTATCCTCGGTCGTCCTGGCAACGCGTTTCCTCCGCCAGAAGGACGCCCTGTACAGGACGGAGATGATGGTAGTCGTGGAAAAGATGAACGGGGACCGGCATGGAGCGCGAAGGGTATTCATGCCGCCTCGCGTTAGGTTGGATCGTGCGTCCTACTCTTTTTCTCTCACCGTCTCACTTGGGCAATCTGTATTTCCATCCCCATCGCCCCCCTCGCGCCGTCCCTTTCTCGTCCCCAGGTCGCAAAAGTTCCTCTGATCCTCGGTTTCTGACTTTCTTTCGGCCCTACGCTCGTGCTGTGTCGCAGCCACGGGGACGTAAGAACAACGGGAAATGCAGAACGCAAGAGCCGGGGGGACAAAACTGGCAAGCCAATGCTGCAGAAATCAATCGTGAAAAATGGCACGCAGGGCGGATCTATCGACGACGATGCGGTCACGTTACTCATGGATTTCCGTAGGATTTGCAAACCGAATGACAAAGGCGATCTTTGGCGGGTTATTCGCACTTTTCCGTCTCGCACGGCGAAATCGTGTAAATCATGGAAATGCAATCCGTTGTTGCGTGGCAGAGATTTATCATTTACCGTGAAGCCTTTCGAACGTGGCACACTCATTGCACGTTAATGGCTAAGAACATGAACGTAGAGGAGACGTGATATGCACTGGCGGATAGGCACATGCAAATGGATCGGTCGAAACGTTGTCGTTGTTTGAGCATGTTATTCCTCGTTGATAACGTCCGATACCTTGCACTTCAGGACTTTCTGCGTGTACTGTAGTAGCCTGTAACAATATTATTCTAGTCGTACGGCTGTCAGCTGTGTGTGTATGTGTGTGTGTGTGCATATTTGTACGCTCGTGTTCGCCGGGAGAAATGACCCGCCGTGATGTTCTTTTAAAGACCGACAAACGTTTAAGCGACGAACGTGCGCGCACGGTTGGTTTAGTTACGTTCACGTTGACATTGTCATCAGCAGTGGTTTCGGCTTACCCGCCTCGCTGGGAATGGAGTCACGGCCGAAATAACAAAAGCCGTGTCGCATTTCCGCGAAGATACGTCGGGAAACGGCGGCGAAGGGGAACGAGGGGGGCAGAGCCGAGGGAGTGTCACCTACGATAAGGAAAAATTCCGGCAGGCAGATGTTACCGCAATTTTTCCCTCCCGTTACGAGCATTCCGCGTGATATTGCATTATTGTTGCTCCCCGTTGTGATTCGCCGCGGCAAGATAATCTGCGTTAAATCCTTTTACGTTTTAACGTGTGCATTTGCCGCTGCGAGGAATTTAAGGAAGATTATTCCCCGCTCGCGAGGCCTCGGCCAGATTTAATCGACTATCCTCCTCACTGCCACTGCCGTTTTTACCAGCAGAAAACTCTCTCCACTTTCGACACTGCCGAGACTAGGAAATTCCTTTAGGACCGTTCTGTCGGTGATTCCTCACAAAGAAAACGCGATTTACGTCGAAAAAAGGGCAAGTATTCTATGCAGAATTGAAGCGAAACAACTCTTTTACGGACAGTGTAAATTATCTTTGATTTCTCACCGCCTTTTCGCGCGTTGCATTATGCGCGAAACGAGTAGGAAATAAGAATGCAAAAGTCTTGAGCAATCGGAGGTGCCGTTGAGTAGGTTTAAAAAGTCCGAAACGGCAGTATTGGCCTCGACCGATTATTTTTGCTGTCGAAGCGACTTAGCCGGCTAACGGGAGACCGTTAAAAGTCGAGACTCTGTTAAGAGCCGTTAAGACGGTTCATTCAGAACAAACAGATAAATTGGAGCAAGTCCAGCGGCAGCTCTCGACGCATTCCCATTGCTCCGATCTTCCATCCTAATTGGCTCGGCAACGTCAATATCTTTAGTGTCTCAAATCGTTTCTTTGTCTTATAAACCCATATACCACTATCTTGCCAACTTGCAGAGATATAACATTGTGTACGCATAACGTTTTAAGTAAATTGACTGCATCAAGTGGAATGCGGGCAAAACTTTTACTATAGCTTCTCGTCTCTGACCGATGAATCTCGTTCATTCAATTCACTTGGTGCATCAATCTCGGCATGTTTTTTTATCCGAACATAATTTTCTGAACAATGAAGTTTCGAATATTTGGGGAACAAGTGTGATGGGATACAAAGGACTTGCGTTACGGTAATTGGAGCGTGGAATTTCATTCGACAGACCGTTAGACGGTTGCTCAACAGCGAGGCAGAGCAAAAACCCTTGATAAATCAGGCGGAATACTGAGCGAACGAGAACTGCTCGCCGAGGAAGAACCTTTTGCGCGGGGTGTTAGGAAATTCCGAGTTGGCTCGAACAATTACATTCTTGGGCGAACGGGTAAAAATGGCGGCCCGTTGGGAAGTTACAAAGCCCGAGGACGGACATATGATTCTCGTGCCGGCCGGCGGTGCTTGGAAGTTGGACAGCGCTGAAAGGGCCGACTGTGCTTTCTCTCTCTCTTCATCGACCTTCCCTGGCGCCGAGCAACGGGAATGATAAACGCGCATCGGGACCGATGAACAGCCGTTTGTTTCCCGCCGGAAAGCCAGGATCGTCGTAATTAGTTTCAGCGACGGCTCGTAACCGTGCCATATTCGCCTTCTTATTCGACCGCGAGCGAAATACTTTTTTTTGTTTTTAACGGAAAAACCGGCAACCGGTAGCGTTACGAGCAACAAATGAAACAGAAGCGGATACGTAGCGTGCGTGTTTCCCGCCCTAACGACGACAAACGAGCTGCTTTCATCAACGACGAGTGTCGATTAACCACGCACACACGTATATCTACGAAACCGCCGTTAATTATCCGTGACATCATTTCAAAATACGAATAGCATCGTTGAAGTTTCATGCCAATGAATCTGATTAATTTCATGAATTTCTAGGTACGTTTTAAAGCTTCCCTCAAAACTGTACTGCGTCAGTTGGCGAGGGCTTAATAAATATAAAATGTGTGATGTTTAAAAGCGTTTCCGGCGTGCGCTTTAAATGTACCGAGATTGCGGCTATTCATATCATCTGTCATAATCGATGCATGTTTAAATGAATGATATCTGCATTCGGTACATGGCGCCGAACGGTGATTGACCCAATTGAGATAAATGATGTATTTACGTGGAATTGCCGGCACAATTTCTTCTGTTTCGGAGTGTACGTTACAACGATTTATTTACGTTTATCGCTGTGAGTTTATTCGTAAATTCGGAATTGTGGGATTTTATTGAATTCTTTCCTTTGCCAGCAGCAGAAAAGATCGAGCGATTACGGTTGGTCGAGATCTCTTTCTCGGCTGAATACGCCTCTCCGCGATTCAATGTACTCTCTCCCCTGTCCCTCTCCCTCTCTGTGAAAAATCGCGGACCAGCTTTTTCCTCGAAGCAAGTTCTTTGCGCGTTGGGCAACCGCTCATGCGATACCCAGAACGTGACAGTTTGGCGAAGACGCGCGAGACTCGGAACAACAAACACGCAATAATGCGCAAACAATGTCCACCCGAAACGCATTGTCAGTCGACAGAATTTGCGGGTCGTTGCGTAGAAAGTCGATACGACGTTACACATTTCGCTTGAGGAGTCGCACGAAATTTACACCGTAGTCAAAGTTCCGATGGACACACGTAAAACGTTGACCCGATTAATAAAAGACATTGGCCCCCGCGGGTCGGTATTTAAATATTCCCCGGACAAACATCGTCTATGCGTAGCTTGGAATTCCGTCGAACGTGTACACGCAGAGGAATTCGGCAATATGCCTGGCACGGGAGCCTGTCGGCGGGATACTTTAACAAACCGTCGTAATAAGAGAATTTTGAACTGCGCCTGACTTATCGGCTTTCGCCGAGGAATTTTCGAGATATTATTCAGGGCGATCCCCCCGGGCCCGGCGGTTTCATAGCGTTTTCCTTTCCTCCGTTCGTCGGTCATCGATCTGCGGTTTCCCCGCGGACCAACGGCCGTCGTTTGCCCAGCGGCTTCTCCCGGTAACTCGCGATCGTAATTTAACGTACTAAACCGCCGCGATATCGCAGGACCCCCCTGTGTCTTGGCGGTTTCTTGCCAAATGAATCGCCAGCCCTCGTACGGCTGCGTGTTGTTAATTTATTCCGCTCTTCTTGGCCGCTCACGTGCTCGCAATACCGCCGCAATATGTTAGCCCGGCTATGCCCGATCCACTCGCACGGTAATTATCATCATTCTCCCGCGTCAACCGCAATCATTGACTCGCAACAATTCTGCGACGAGCAGCAGCACGTGTCGCCAAATTAGGACAACTTATTGTTTCTCTATTTTTACTCACGTCCCACAAAGCCAACTAAACGTATGCCCGCAAACCGTTGTACCGAGAATTTCATTGACCGTTCTCAACGAGGAAGTTTTCGTTTCTTCCTCTAGTTTTCACTTGGACGAGGATGAAGATTGCATTTCTCGTTTTATGTATCTTTTATCGTATTTAGCTCTTCTGTTAACTCGGCTGGATTGTATTCGCCAAGTTTGGTCTTGTTACTTCGTTGCAACAGTTGTTTCGCTATGTCAAAAAGAACGAAGTCGGTTGCATTGCAGCATTACGTGGTCAACATGATTCTTCTTGGTCTTCTCCGATGGAATCCTGTCGTCCCTAGACGGGACAAAGTTTTCGAATCCATTTCGATTCCCTAATGAATCGCTATTAGCGCGACATTGTCGTCCTTTCTAGGTCAGTGGGCATTATGGGTCACAAATATGTTGGCTGGCTTGTTTCCTCATTAAAGTGGACAACACGGTGCGCGATAATGCCTATCCATAACTCCATGCTTTAATTAAATTCTCACGCTCTGATTTTCGTGTCTCGCGCTGCGTTTCGTACGTTCACGCGCATTGGGAATATTTCTCCGCTCGTCGAAGTCGATATTACCGTATGCGCGCCAAGGTACAGGCTTTTAACTCGTCCGGCACACCTTTATTTCTCCATCCGTTTCCACCTTTCACCCGATATCATCGCAACTTTGTTTTTCGAATCACGAGATACGGCCACCGAGTAAAACTGGATTTCCCAGCACACACACACCTCGTTTTCATCCGCATCGTCGCACGAGGTTCAACGAGCCCGGGCAATCATTCGTACGAAAACCCAGTTACCTCGTGGACTTTTTACGGCCGTAGTGAACACGCGTTGTTTCGTGGGCATCGAGGCTTCAGATAACGACCTCAGAAAGTCAAAGAGCAAAAAGGCGAGAGGGACGAAAAAAATTGGGAGGGGGATGTGTGGCGGGCAAGAGGCGGGAAGTGCAGGAACCGATGGAAAAAAAGGACGAAAAGAACCGAAGCGTCAACGGGAACGCGCCAGGACGCGAGGGGGCTGGGGAAGGATGAAGTTGTGGAATAAACGGTGAGAGGGGGGACCGGGGATTGAGCCAGATAGAAGTCGACAACGCTGGTTTCCAGTGACAAAGACCTCGGTCGATGCACGTGGTGCTCCACCGCCAGGTTTCCTCCCTTCTTCCTGATCAACTCCCCCCCTTCCCCTCGTCTGCCTTTCGTCCCGCGAGCTACACTGTCTCCTCCGCCTCCCCCCTCGTCCCCTGCGGTCCACCACCCACTCTTCCGTTCGTTATTATGCCGCGTTCCTGATCTACAACCTCTAGGAGAGAAACTAAACCCTCCCCTACGTTCCCCTACCTTCACCTCCCTCTCATCTCTCCGTCCACGCGATTCTCGTCCTCCGCGCTGGATGTTCGATACTCCGTCGTGCAATAAACCAGTAACATGGCTATACGTTATTGACGAACAAACGCAACGGGGGTGTAGGGTATATAAGTTTTACGTTTCCACCTTTTACACCCCTTGATTTATCACGCAGATTGTCGGTTCTCGGGCGACGAAAATCTCAGGGCGAAGGTGTTGTCGACAATAGTGGTCTCGTAGTAAAGATCCTGCGTGATTTTAGTACTTGTTTGTAAATGTAATAAATTGCACCGTACTGGACGTTATTTCTGTTCTAAAAATTTGCACGTTCCCCCTGAATTCACAGTATTTAACATTCCGAGCAATTCGTTCTTATTGGTTTATTATGTTAGTTCGTAACTCAGGAACGAAGAAGGCGTATTGCTTACTAATGATAGCCTTATTATTGATATTACTTTGAAATTATTGCTCATACTTATATCATTTTTCTGATAATAAATTTCGAACTGTCGTAACTTTCCCATCGGACTTTCGCGGATGGTTGGCACATGGAATCGTGACGAACAGTGGCACTGACTGCCGATGATCGATAGCGAAACGGACAGTGAGATCAAGTCGATTAACTCACCAGCGCGAGTAATTTTCTCTCGCGATTGCCCGTCCGGAAAAACGTTGCACAACGTCGCGAATGGGATTCTTAGGCGGCAATTAAAACCGGCGCGCGGCACCGTTACGAGTTTATCGCTCATGTTTTTTCCACGGGAAAAGTCATTTCCATTCGCAGAGTCGTAGACCTGCGAAAACGTGGGTCATAGCCGCTTCTAGGCGAAGTGAGTTTCACGGAAATCCTGAATTAACGTTCGAAACTAATTTTACGCAAAGCACGCAAGGTACACACACATACTAACAAACGAAGTAAAAAAAAAATATATCAAAATGTGCTAAAGGTTTAAAAATACATTCACCATCGAAGCGGTAATTATTATCGTCGTTAGATGTGTTTAAACGCAGCTTGTTTTACTCCTTCACGGGTTTAGAGGTTTTCGTAATTCTATCTGGACGTATGACTTGATCGAAGATTGATTTCCATCATCAAGTTACTCGGTTTCGCTCGTCCTTCGTATATTATGCAATTGCCATTATGCAATCGTTTGGCGATTGACATTGCGACTTGTGTGGCTCGGAAAGGGAATTAAACTGTTCCCTTGCAAGTGGCGGAATTTCGGCTTTCCGAATTTAATATCTCCTTATTCGCTGAATTTAGTCTCCCCGGCGTTGAAAGTTTGATTGGCAAGAACTTCCATTTAAACTTTTGAATATTAAAACTTTCATTTTCGACCTAACTCCGAGCATCCGTCACACGTAAAAGCAGACTTTTATCAACAGCGTCAAATTGATTGTTTGCGGAAAAGCTTTTACCCTGCCGAAGCACCGGGAACTCATTTAAGATACAAGCTATCAGTAATTATTAGCGACAATCAAGATACTTCGGTTCACGTGTACAGCTTTCCCTTGTTTGTCAGCAAAAATTGTACTGTGCTTGTATCGAATGCTTTCCCTCGTCGGTGCATTTCCGTGCCTATTTTTTAGCAAACTTTTACAAACTTTGGTACAAATGTAAGGGTACATGATATAAACTGTTGTTGTTAGGCTCATGGATGATTATTAAACTGTGTAGACCGTTCGGCCGGGTAGAGTCGTGTTATTTTGTTTTCCATTTTTTTCTCTTTCCCAGCGTACGGCTGAATTAACAGCGTCATAGTGAATTTTCCATCCGTCCGCGATCCCTTTAATCTCAGACTGAGTCACGCCCTCAACGGCCACTGACGGCGGTGCCATTTGTGTCGATTCTCTGTGCCGACTGAATTCGGATCCCTCCATTTTCCAGTCGTGTCACACGAGACATTGCGACAAGAGGGGATTGTTTCTTCCATTCCCCCGACGAGTACGTCAGCGAAACACATTAAAACAGCCGAAAGCTGGGGTTCTTTCTATCGCTTTGCCCGCGTTGAAATGCACTTTAATGCATTTAGTAGTGTAATTTCTACCTGGCCGGAAAGAAGGTTCCGTTTTAGCGCGACACGAGGCCGCTGTATTTGGTTTGAAAGCCAGGCTTCCTAGGAAAGTCATCCCTCCCTGGCAATAAACCCTTTGCTTCGGTTCCTGGGGAATCAGGCTTTATGCCGTCTTTTATGGATATGAAGTGAAAAGGCACTTTGCATGGCACATGGAGTACCGGAGTTCGATATTGAGACAGCTGGTCGAACGTTAGTAATACTTCACGTTTACGGAGAAACGTGGCTTTACGAGTGTCAGCCATACTCGAATGTGCTACGCTAAACGAAAGTCCGCAATACTTTTGGTCGCAGCACCCGTGTCGTTCGATAAAGCACGGATTTGTTTACGAGCTGCATCTATACACGTGCTATCTCTGTCCAACCCCCCCCTTCTCCTCTCTCTCTCTCCCCCTCTTTCTCCGACGGACGTTGCTATCGTCCGCGTGTACAATCGGTACCCGCGATAAATGAATGCACGGTACTATCGAGAAACGATTTTCCATTGAAGCCGAGCAAGCCGGGCGAGAGCTCTCCAACGAGATTGGCATACCTAAGTCGACCGTGGAAAATAAACGTTAAGTTCCCGGCTTTCCCTCTTTGTTTGGTGCCGATCGTCCAGCGATAAAAAGGGAGTAAACGAAAGGGGCACCGATGGGGGAGAGCCACGTCTGTGCCTACTACTGAATACTTCCACGAGAAGGATGAATGGCCGGTTCGCGAGCACTGTAATCATGGTCGAAAACGTCAGGGGATTTCCTTAATAGCTGTTACGAGCTCAGCGGGGAAAAGAAAATGAATCTCACTGATTTCTTCTTTTTTTTATTACACCGTCGGTACATTATTACGCGGTGCTTTCAATCGCACGTCTCGCGAGGCTAACAAATTTTACGTTGATGCCGATATCATCCGTGGTTACGTGATTAGCATTATTTTAATACTGATAAATATTAGGTAATAAGCAATGTCAAGTAACATTCTATCGTTTCCTGTCCGGTATAATTTACGAATGACAAAATCATTTACAGTTATCATGCTGATTAATACCATTTCAGTTAATCAGTTATCACGAAGGTCGTTATTTCGTGATTAATATCAATTACAGTAGTCGTATGTTTTTTCTAATTGATACAGGTGTCTAGTATCACCGATAATAACATGCGTGGGGTTTAATCATGGGGAGAGGCGGATAGGCGATGGGATTTTGATAATCCACGTGAAATTTTCATGCGGGTGTTGAAGGGTGTGGTGTGCATGCCCATGACACGTGTATCACATAGAAAGCGGCCACGGATTATGTCGATGACATAAATCTTGTAGCTCTCGTCGGTGAAAGATTTATCAGTCCACGTCCCACTTTTCCCTTGTCCAGTCCCCGTACACTATTTCTCAAAGCAGTACTCAATGCTTCAAACGTCACGCAGTGCTTCACCAATGAAATTCATAACCCGGGAATCATATATATATTATATAGTATATAGTGCATTATATAATTATACTATTACACATCCCCTACCTTGTACGGGAAAGCAGAATTTCTTTTTCACACTAATCAGACGAATTTTTCACTAAAAACGAGAGTCCATGCGAACGGAAGTAGAATTTTGCACCAACGAACTAATGCTAGATAAATGCGGTGTAAGTGATTTTTATGTGCAATGGCGAATTTTCCACGATAAACCGTTCATCGTAGTTGTTATTGCGATTAACCCGCTTGCCGGATCATATTTCCCAGGAAATATTTTCTTTACGTGCGCGTTCACGCATGTACATATATCGCTGGCTTATCCATGAAATTCCCGAGCGCGTCTGGAATACATTCGGCTAATCCGTAGCTGGTTAGTCGAGTCGGGTAGTTTAACAGCGACATTTTCCTTGGCTTCGGCAGAAATACGACATGTCGGAAAGCAATTGAAAGAGCAACTCGTGGTTTTAATAGCGGTGCCGTCGCGACAATTACGCTAGGGAAGAAGGTATACGTATATACGGTAAAGTTTATAACTGTTAGAAGAAAGGTGAACCCTAATTATCATAACATGATTTACGGTCATTTACGTCGATTCGACTGTTGCATAAATAATATTTGCATTCCTGCAGAACGAACATATTTTAGCCTTAGTTAAAGTCGTTGAGCGTTCGGCATTTCAGCGGGAAGAGAAATTAATTAAAAAAGTAAACGGCATGGTTCAATGTCTATTTGCTTGGAGCAACATCTTCGTTGCTCTTCAACAACTTGTTTTTAAACGTTTTTTTTACAAAATTACGAATAGAACAGTCTGATAAAAGTGCTTGTACTTTTTTCCAAGTCATAAGGTTTGCAATGCAGATAAACGTGTTTCTTAATGAATTATTTTCCTTCTGCAAATCGAAAGAAAGAGTCGTTAACCCTTTAATAACTTAATCGAAGAGTTTTCTTAACGACTGCGTCTCGTGGAGAACTTCCTTTTCTCCTGGACATATTTTAATGCCAATTAGAGGAGGAGAATGAAGATCGATACGGCCATTGACGAAAGAGGACTTTAGTAATTTTTCTTCGGTTAGCCAGCTTCTGTTCCGTCCATTACAGGGACCATCTTATTCTCGCTCTTTCTTTGCCCAAACGTTTTGCCCGTCAACGCTCTGCCTGTTCCCGCGTTGCGCTTCTCCGAGATTTCTCCTCTTTTCCCTTCCCTTTGTTCCCCCCGTCCGTGTCTTTTTCTCGCCTCTCTGCCGCGTACAATAGCGACACCGGGAGCGGCAAATCCGAGTGGGCCGTACGGCGGACAAAAGCCATTGAGAAGTCTATTTTTCATAGGCATCGGTCGCGAAGATAAACTTCCTGGCCGGACGAGATTGTAAAGGCCCGCGGTCAGATCGCGGATTATCTCGTTATATCCTCCCCCGCGGTCGGCTCTTGGGAATTCGTTGATTATCGGAAATTCCTACCCTCCCTCCCTCTCGACGGTTCCCCCGGGGCGGGCTAAAAAGTGGAGAGGAGGAAGCCCGAGCGGCTGGGTTCGACGTCGAAACTTCATTATGAACGAGTGAGATTTCGTGCGAGGGGTATGTATGCGTTCCGCGTGGAATCTCTGATACCTGGTCGCTCGACCTCGGGAACCTAACGCCAGGTGCGACGTCGAGCAGCTGCAAATGCTCTCTTTTCGCCGGAAAGAGAAAGACGCACATCAGCCGCGAAATACGTCCGCTGCTTGGCACCAACTGCATTTTATTTAAAGATAATGAAGCGTCGGTTAAAATAAACCGCCGGCCGTTAAGCAGGCTTTCCCAGCGCTCGCGATTCGTCTTAATTAGGAATTCGTCGGCGCGAGAGATAATGAAGTACGTGAAATATTTGGCAAATGTCTGCTTCGCTTTAACACAAAGGCACATGTGTCTGTGCAGGTAATTTGTGTATTTTGAAAGTTGCACCAGTAGTGCAAATATACACCTCTTCACAATGGGCAATTTTGTTAACGAACTTTTCGAAGAACATGGAAGCTTCTGTTAAGCCAACGGATTCTCCGCTTCTTTTGCGTTTATGGATGAGATTAAGTAATAATGGCGGACTTCTGACAATTATAAGGCGGGAGAGAAGTTAGTTCCTCGAAAGGGAGCCAGCGCAAGGTCTCGCTCGGTTCTTTAAGAACCGGCGCTTAAACTCGAACCGACTCTGTAGATCTTCTCCCCGTTCCTTTCCTCTTTTTTTTCTACCGCCCGCGAAAAGATCTTTACAGACCTTCTCCCTGTTCAAGTCCTGATTAAATTCGGCCACATTCTACGGATCTTCTCCTTCCTCGAGTACCGAGCTTCGGCCCGAGTCTATAAATATTTTCTCTTTTCGACTTGCCGAGCGGCCAGAACAGATTATCCAGATCCTCTTTCCGTTCAACCATCGGTCGATTCCCGTTGAAGCAGATTCTCCGGATCCTTCCTTGGAAATCCTCGCCCGGCATTGTCCCTACACGTTCTGGCGAGGAGCGTGGATCTAAAATCCCCATCGTCCTCCTGCTATCGACCGACGCGAGCGATCGAAAAATGAAATAAAAAAGAGAGGAGAGAGTGAGAGATGGAGGAAAGAAAAAATCCAAGTGGAGGCTAAATAACGAGCAGCGGATACACGCCGGGCATCGCCTCTGGCGGAATTCAGAGGCAGATTCGAGGCCCCCCTCCCCCCTCCCCCCTTCGTGCATGTGCGCTGCTCTCTGGCTTCTCGAGTGGCAACGCCTCTCCTACGGCAGACGAAGCGCAGACCAGAACCGTGAGATAGATTCTTCTCGAGGGCCCTTACCTCCTTCTCCCGTCCCCCTCCCCCCGCCGTTGCCGCCGTCTGTCCCCTCCCTCCCTCCCTTCGTCCCTCGTCTTCCCTGTCATGGACGTCCGACGGGAAAAGTAGCGCGAAACGAGAGTAGCCCGAAAAAAGCCGCAACAAGAAACGTCGGAGGAAGTCGCGGAGGGAAGGTGCAGGGGGGGGAGGGAACGGAGGACCGACGAAAGAGAAAAGCACGCTGCTGGAACATAAAGACTAAAGAAGGGGAGGGGGGAGGTGTAGGCAGGGGTGGTGGCGAAGGGTTAGGAAATAAAAGTAAGGCGATAGTGGTGACGAGAAGAACGGCTCGTTCTTACTCTTCCTCCGTACTTAAGTTCCATGGGGCGGGCTTAAAGCGGATGAGAAAGAAGTAGTCTCGTCTCCTCCTTCTCCCCCTCCCCTTCTCCTCCGTTGTTGTACTCGTCCGTTCCTCCGCGAGAAGTCTCGTTCGCCGGCAAGTATACGGGGCTTTCGGTAAATTGCTGGCAGACCGATGGTGCGCACTCTACCCGCCTTCCCCCGCAGGAGAGCCGTTTCGAAAGAATCTACCTTTCTCGCTAACCGAGTGCGTATTCCACGTCGTTTCCTCGCCGAGGACTGCGCGTGTATCTCCCCCCCCCCCCCGGTAAACGTGAATTACTTAAATACTCGAACCTGGTAAATACCTGGTACGACTTCGACTTATCCTCTAATGAAGGAACGTTTTGATAAAGAAAGGATGCTGAGGATCCAAGAAAGTAATCTTCATAGGCATAACGTGTTTGAAATTCTTTATTTGTAGTCGACTAGCTTTAACGTATCGTTAGGAGAAATGTATGAAACACCAATAAGGTATTTACGTATCATCATAAACCTTAGATTCCTCGCCAGTATATTATAAGTTCCGTGGAACTGTGATTTGTCTTATCTGGAAAATTATTGTATCACAGGGACGTCGGTAACGTGATTTATCTGCAGCTTCGTTACACGGAAGTTTACAATTGGATGGCCGATTTCGCCGGTCGATTAGCGATAATACCGTCGTCGACGTGTCATTCGCGTGTTTACCTTCTACGTCGGCGGCAAATATGTGGCGCGCGAGTTATGCGCGTATGAATGCAGATTGCGTGTCAAAGCTTTCGGAAGGGCAATTGACTCTTCAGCAGTCCGTATAAAGCTGACTGATGCGGCACATAAGTCAGCGGTAAGTGCAGCCCTACTTACCGTCCACATCTTACGAACTGCACAGACGTCCAACGAGACATTTCCTCGTGGGTATACTTTCTCTTTTCTTTTCGCCTTTCCTTTCCCGTCGTGCCGTATTTTTACGCCGGTTATGCACCGTTACGTCACACTTTCTTCATTCATCCGAGGAGAGATATCGTTGCACTCGTGCGCCCTTTAAACTGGACAAGAAGTTTAAC
This sequence comes from Hedychridium roseum, assembly GCA_963989215.1. Lineage (NCBI taxonomy): Eukaryota > Metazoa > Arthropoda > Insecta > Hymenoptera > Chrysididae > Hedychridium > Hedychridium roseum. Next base: position 4,800,333 of record OZ022306.1, on the reverse strand, counting down.
GTATAAGTAACATGTTCGTGAGTTAGCTCAAATGATGCTGAATGACAGTGGTGACGTTAGAAGGAACTTCGGTAATAGTTTGCGCTTTTCGCCAGTGAAAAATCGGAGGATTTTGAAAGAGGCAGGATTATTTTGTGTGATTCGAAGTGCTTGCCGGGGATATTAGCAGCTGTGCCTCTCGGGATTACCCGTTGAAAATGACGCTGACGCGGAAAAGGGATATGGATTCGCTCCCCGGAGAGACGTTTCGAGGCCGCGGAGCGTCGTTCCTCAAAGAGAGAAAGAGATAGACAGAGGTAGAGAGAGATAGACATGGCGGAGACGTGCGTACGTATCAACGATTCTTCGGTTGAGGTAGGACGGGTCAGCGGCGGCGCTTGTAATTTTCTCCTTGGCCTAATGAAAATGGGAATCACGTCGCGACGGTCAACGATGACGTACGGCGCGAAATTCGTCGGCAAAGTTTGCGTAAGCCCGATCGCCGCTGCGAAACACGTAGCGAAGATTCTTGGTCGGACGGTAAAGGATCCGTCGAGTCCACTAGATTTCCCCGGAAAAACGATGCCGTCTAGAGCTCCGAGCCGCTCCCACGGCAATCGCTTTAGCCGAATTCAATTTGTGTCTTTCCTTCACGGACTTGTTTCACTTTGCCGCTCGCGCCGCACGCGCACTCGACGGTTAAAGCCGCGCCGTAACAAGACATTTTTCCAAGGAAAACAGTAACGAGCTCGAGACAAAGCCGGTTTCCACGAGAGCACTACAGAGAAGACGTTGTAGCACAAATTGCTATACTTTACGACCTCTCCGGATATATTAGCTTATGAACTTAGTAACAACAATAAGGGAACCGACTCGTTCTAGCAACAGGTAATACTACAAGGTTTTACCCATTTTTTATTTGTCTTTCAAATATTTACTCAAACATGTCATCACGAATCATCCTTGCTTCATATCCACCATGTGAGGGCAGTAGATTTACGAATACTTTTCATCTTAATTCTGTCTCACTGGCAGTAATGAATCTTACGAAATGCAGCGAAAGATAGTCATACACGCATTTCGGTAGATATTTTGCCGAAATTTCAAATAAACCGCGGTCAGTTTACTGTTCCTAATGGAGCTAGGATTGTCAGTGCGGTTGATTAAGTGTTTGACGACGACACGGTGTAAAGATTTTGGTAATTCGAGGACGCGCTATTAAGCATCGTGAGCAACAACGATCCGACAGTGGCTTGTCGGTGCGGCCGAAACCAGGGAAGGCCATTGTCTGCCGACGTTTCAATGGGGTCTTTGTCGGGGCACATGGCGCTCCGCCGTCGATGACTGAAGGTCTTTATGGCACGATGCTGCCGGCCGACGTGGTCGTGGTTGTAATTTCATGTCAATACCCCTTGGTGTACTCGGCTGTTCAGAGCCAAAGGAAGCCTTCGACCAATGCTACAAAACCAAAACCAACGTTCAGCAAATTCTAATTGCAGCCGTAATAACGTAATCTTGATAAAGAAGAAACGTAGTTAAGGAAGACGATAATTCCTGCACGAGATTTATACAACATCATTTCCTTCTGTACAAGGAAACTGTATCGGGAAACGTTTTCCTCTTCCTCTGCCATGATCACTTCTCGGAATGCGAAATGTCAGCACAGAGGTAAATAATTTAAGACGATACAGTATCACGGAAAACCGTATGTCATTCGAACTTTTCCCGAATGATTATTGCCCAGTTCGAAGAAAGAGATATAATTTATGGCATTTGAGAGGATATTCCGGCGTTTCACAGAAATATAGTTCCTTGGTCTCGGTGTAAATTTCGCTTGATGTTCTTTACAACTCCTCGTGCGGACGGTGAGAATAACATGGCGGTAAGTCTCGGGGTTCGGGCTTTGTACGGGGAGGAGAGGACAGGCTGCGAGGAAGGGCCCTCCTCGTCGAGGACATTAACCGGACGAACACGGTGTCGGTTTGATGTATAGTCTCGTGTCAGAAGGAGCAACAGCTGTCGCGAGAGCGCGCGCGCACGAGCCATTCGGTTCTGTATAGGTAGCTGAGCGTTAAGAAGGGTGGCCCGGTCACAGACTACGACCACCTGGCGTGGTTAACGGTGTCCAGGTCTCTTCGTACCGAGGTCAAACCAACCCAGGATCCTACGGTTAATATGAGCCAGCCGAGAACAGGTTTAAACGTTGTTCACTCAATTGGAGAACACTTAAACCTTGTCGATGGGTTGCTATTTCTATTGAAGAAAAGAAATGCTTTTGTACGAACGAAAGGCGTGGCAGTATGACTGTTTTAAAGTACTACGTGTTTGGCGGAAAAGTTAGGATGAAATATACTGATCCGGGCGAAATACTCTCGACGGTTTCCCAGGAACGGTAAATTGTTGTTCATTTCTGTGGCACACGTGTAGCTGTATGGCCGGGGAATTTCCCGCAGAAATATAGAGTGTCTGTTCTCGACTTTTACGTGAAACGCTCGGCTCTCGGAGAAGTGCCTTGGCTGGCTTTCTTCCTCCTTCCTGGCGAAATTTCCACGTCGGTCACGTCGATCCCCTGGCTCACGCTTGACCGCTTTATCAGCCCTGACACGGCAATTCAGTCATTTTTTCTCCCGCTACGTCATCGTGTTTACTGTCTCCTAAAGTACTCGTACCTCCTACAGACTGGACAAATTTGTTCGCACGTCCTTACACCTTCTTTAACTACATTTGTCGATTCACGTGAAAATTCGATACAGTCGTTTGATCTGCAAAAAATAAATGGTCAGCGAAAATCGATTCATTAGCGAACAGGGAAATGAATAATTGAACAATAATTGACAAAATTGAAAATGATTTGTACAAATATGTGCGGAAGGTGATGCATGAAATTTTCACCGTGCGGTCGTTACAACGTTAATAGATTTTCCATCGGGGTTTTGTTTATTGAACGTTAATTTATTTCAACTCGACGACTGACCATGCAGTGAATTTTATCGCTCGTTTGTGTTTCTTCCTTCCGACGAGAAAAGAGACCCAGATATTTCCACTCCGGCGAAATATGTCGTGAAACAAACTGCATAGACATTTTCTACAGCACGGTCCGCTTGAATTAGTTTACACTAGAGAGCAGTTTCTTATAAAGCTAATAAAAGTTTCAACACCTTCACGTAGTTCACAATTTCGTAAGATTTTGTCCTATAATAATGGCGCAGATCATTTCTAATAATTGTACGTAATACTTTAGCAACATCGGTTCGCCTCTGCAAAGTTTTTCAGTTGTAAAAAACGATTGTCTCAGTGGCTGCGTTTTAAGGAAAAATGATGGTAGTTTCTTTGACGTGTCCGTTTCCTGAAAGTCGTAATGGCCGTTTAACTTGTCGTAACGTCAGCCTGGAAAACGACGGGTTTATTTATTCTGTAAATACTGGCGGTCCATTGCACTCGACGTTATTGCACCGGTATTATCGAGTGGGTATACCCGTTCCGCGACAAGTATTTTTATTGCACGATCTAGCGGTCTAGCCGAGTGATTACCGTCCCGCACGCTCCTTCCTCGATAATCGTGACTGACCCACGCCTGTGAACTGCCCATTCGTTCGATATTTCAGGCGGATTTACGGCAATTTTTTTAGACCGATACCTTCGGCATGCTCGTTGAAAATTTTTACGCTTTGAATTGCCCCTGACACTGATGGCCACGACTAAATACTATGAAGCTTTTATGATTTTAAGTGTTTCGCCGTCCATCATAACGACCCATCGATACCGATTTCCGGGATGTACAAAAAAACACGAATGTTTGACTTCATCATTGATTGGCGGCTTGCTCATACGCGGAATTGGGAGTCAATTTTACAAGCGGATTATTTATATTTATTCTTCCGTGAAGTATGATAACGGCGCACATTAAACCGTAAACTTAGCGGCCGTTGCCGTAAATATATCGTTTTATACGCACTGCCCGTACCGTAATTTACCGATAATACTACAGTGCTGAGGGTAAAAAAGGATTCGAAAGAAATATCATTTTCCTGGAATTTCCCTCGTAAAAGCTAAATCGGTACTTCTGTGCCAACATTTTCCACGCGTTATTATTACTACCAGTCATCCCCGTGAAAGACTTTCCCGGTCGTAGCCGGCGACTTTCGTTTTTCAACTTTTCTCCTCGTGAAAAGGGTACGATATTGGAAGGTCACTTGCGAGTCCAGTTATTCGACAAGATTTGCCTTTCCCCGGGAGCATTGACAGTCGATCGACGGGTAGTAACGGCGTCGATCGATCACCGCTCACCTTTTTTCCCCCTTCGTACGCACATTTCCCCCCCCCCACTGGTACCTTTATGTATGGAAAATTCCTTTCCGGGGGCCCCATTTTTAACCCGCGCGAGAAACCACGCCCAAGCTCGAAGGCTCGGCCGTGTTTCGAAAATGCCAAACACGGCGAATACGCGAATGTACGTTTGAATTCGATCAACATGCCCCCCTCCCCAAAACGGTTAGTGACTTTGTTGAAATCCCGGCAAGCATTTACTCGTTTCAGAATAAACCACCGATCGTTTCCTGTGTCACTGATGCCGATTTGTTTAGCGTAATTGCTCGCTTTTAACACACCGCGGAAATTCTTGCGATACTAAAAGGATACAATTTTGGAATACTCGGTACATGGATGGTCCGCACGTCTATTTTTAAGTGCCCCAATGAACCACTGTTTCCCAGGTAAAAGGAATTCGAGGATCCATAGTTAGAAGTCCAATTGCTTTTTGACAGGTTTACAAACTGGTGCAGGTTTGGTACAAAAAGATTTTATTTTGCCAAAATGTACGATACGTTCTTCATTGTATGCAGTATAGTAGGTACAGTGAAATGAGTATGATTCGAAGAATTCAGTCTGACAGAAACGTAAATGGTTGACGATAGAAATTTGGGACAATGATTTTCTACCCAGTTAACTTCATTCCGTTGATTTTTCGGATTCCTCTTGTAAATCGTCTTCTGGAACGAACTCGGTTTCAGTTTCGCCAATCTCGTTGGTTTCGTTTCCATCTGCATCGAGCATCGGTTCGCGTCGCATCAACCGGTAACGATTGTCTAAATGAATCGCCGGTTCCAACTTCTTACGGGCGTACAGCTGGAAAAAAAGATTACATTTCAATAGACCAATATTTTACGCAAGAGAGGTATGAATTATTTGTGCAGAACTACGTGAAGGGTCTAGTTTTTGATGGTTTCTTATCTTAAGAGCAATTCTCTTCTTTCGACACAGTTATAAATACTTTATGGTATTAGGTCCTTCTTTTTTTTCCTTCTCCACCTTTCCGACACTGGGTTCTACTTGTTTGTCCCCCCCCCTCCTTCTTCCCCTCCCACCCGCAGCCTCTCTTACTTCTGGCAGGCATCAAGTAAACTTTCTCGTCTGACTGCAAGTCAGCGAAGGACGCGGGGAGAGCAACCACCGACACGAAGCATCGACGTCGCTGGCAATAAGCAGCTTACGGCCTTCGTCGTCGTTTCCACTCTGCGCCAGGACTCTCGGGTCCTTTCGTCCCTCTCTGCACGACGCGTAAGCATATTTCTTCCTCCCTCGCGCATGCCCTCCCCCCCCTCCCTGGTGGCGCCTACGTTCCCCCACCCCAATTGACTGTCGATATTAAGCCGAGCCGTGCGCGACCGTGTAACGACCCGCAAGACGACGACAATGCCTGACAACGGACCTCGGAGCGACTTTTTAATCACTGGCCGGGAAAAATCTTGCCGAGCAGTCGGTAGAGAGCGACGGCCCGATAACATCGGAAATACCGTCCCGGCGATGCATTAAACTCACGTTGCATCGGTCAACCGGGCGAATTTTTAATCATCCCCCGCACCGTAGAGACGACTGCTCGGCTGAAAAAATAAACGAGAACGAAGTTTGGAAAAACTTGTCGTCCCACGTGCAAATTTCCCGAATCAACGACCTTTGGTCTTCTCATCGAAGTCCCCCTTCCCTGGGTTTTGCGAGAATAGTACGGGGGGGGGGGTGTAGAGGGGGGAGGTTTTGTTCTCATCCGGGCTGGCTCGCAGGTTCTCCATACGTTTTCTGCTTGTCCTCGCGTGTCTGAAAGGGCTCGGCGAAAAGGGGGACGCTCGTCAAAAGGACACAAAAGGGTTGCCGAGATCAAACGATAGCCGACTTTTGGGAAAAACTGCTTCTTCGAGCATTCCGCCGCGAGATACTCGGAAAAGGTGCGCGAGAACAACCGTGATCTGTGCAAAAACGGAATGGGTGAAACAAGGAGAGCTGTGCGCGGAGGACAACGGAAAATATGAGTTACCCGGAGAATCGGGAATGAACTTAACTGGAGCCGTAAATGAATACGAGATATTGAAGTTTGTAGACCCACGGAATTATTGACAAAGTTTGTATAAACAGGCCGAAGAGAGAGTGGCAGGGAAAGGGAAAACGGCGAGCAGTGGCGAATGTCTCGCGGAGGGTGAAAATCGAATTATCTCGTTAGAAGCCACAAAGAGGACGCTCAAGAAGAAACCTTTGGAAAGCCCCAGCGTAAGCCAAATGCCTGACCCGAATTCATGGGTCTTCACTCGGTTCCACATCTTCGGCGTTTTATGGTTTCAAAAGCGCCTCGATCTTGGCGAATTATCCTGCTATACGCAATTTTGCTGGAAAAACACTTGTTATCTTCGTCCACTCACGTGTGTTGTTCCCCCTTCTTCATCTAATTCATCTAATTATTATTATTATTATTATCTTTACCAAATTTCTGTTGTACACTCGTGGCAGGGCATGTATGTACCGTATGTTATGTCGTACAAAGCTCCAAAGACCTGAACGAGAGCAATAATTTTGTTCACTTATTTGCATACTCACTCCCCACTCATCATTCGCCAAGGTATGATTATTAATGAAGTAACAATAAACTTCGTTATCCGCCAATTGGCTGGCCAATGTTGTGCAAATCTTTTGACGGTCCTTCGGAAATGTCTGCTTTAAATATCAGCGTTCGCTTTAATTCCAATACCATCTAATTTTAATGGCGAATACAGCGTTGCGCGGTTAATTGGTTTATTGATGAGTCCAGTTCAATGACGACGGTTCTGCCTTGTTTTAGCGATTTCCATTAAAGTCACGTCTCACGAAGTGTCTGGCAATATTTTTTCCGTGGAGGATTAAGAAACAAGGCAAGTATCGCCAGTGGAGAACGACACGTATTTTGCAGACTCCATGTGCGAGTGATGCTTGCGTACGGAGAGTATTGATCTCTCGGGGGGATGATTTTTAAGACGAGGTTCCCGACAACCCCCGCAGATGGCATCACCCTCCAGGGTGACTAAGATGTTCCCTTCCGTCCTCCTGTACGTGTGATTTATACCTGTTGTGTGTGTTGAGCGGCAAATTTTCTGGGTTCATTTAAAAGACCTAACTCACGACCTGACCTTGACGTTCGCAAATTACCAACCAGGAGCACGAACCCCCTCTGTTCCCACGATTGTCGTCTTATTGATCAAGTACCATCGCGCAACCTTTGCTCAGACTCATCGACAGTGATAATCATTTATCAACGATATAACTGATTAGGCGAGAATCTCACGTCTCGTCAGTTTATTGGCGAAATATCTGCTAAAATTCGTGGTTAGTCCCGTGAGTTCCCAAAGGTGTGGGCAAACGTTGTGTATCGATTAGGGCAGTAATACAGGTGGCACGTGTTCTCGCTTAAAAGCAATTAATCCTCGTCCTGTCACGTAATCGTACGGTAAGATTGGTACGGTCGTCGATCACCGTTCAATTCGATAAAACTGCGTGCTCAGGGCGAAAGACCCCCTTGCAGAATTGGCCGTTTCAAAGGAAGCAGCGGTTCTCAGCGAGGAGGAGTCGCGATTGGTAACGGAACGATTATACGCGGCGTATACGCGCGGAGGTTATTGACCAGGACGGTGGGGTGCGCCGAGGGGGTTGCAGAGTAGCGAAGGGGCCGGCGGGGGTAGGTGTCGGCGGCGGGAATGTCGGCGAGTAGAACGGGCTGGCAGGAATGGAAGTTTGTCGGTTCGTCTATCTCCCTCTCGTCCTCTCCTATCTCTGCGCCTCTCTCCCTTGTCCTCCGCCTTACCCCCCCCCCGTCGGCCCACTTGGTGGTGGCGAACTAGCCGAAGGCGGGGGAAGACAAAGGAACGAGCGATATTCGGCAGCGCGCAAAAGAGAAATACCGAAGTCTGACAATGTGAGATATTAATACACGCCGAGGGAGGAAACATCGACGGACATTTACGAACTCCCTGGCCATGAGGATGAAGAAGGAAAGACATAGTCATCGGGACTAAACATGTCCTCCTCCCCCTTCAACGCAGAGAAAGATGGGAACGTTTAAGACCCGAACAGAGCGAAAGAGAGAGAGTCGCTGAACCGTTGAGGAAAAAGTTGCGTTAGTGCGCCGCCGAAGACCAAAGTCGCCAGGGGAAAACAGGAGGAGGATGGAGTAAAGGGGGAGGAGGGGGCGTTGGCAGAGATCGACAATACAGTCCCGTCGTCCCTTCGCGTGATGGCTCTCGTTCGGGGCCCAGCTATACATATTTGCTTCCTCCTTGCGACGAGGACTGCCGCAAGGATGGAAGAGTTTCGTCGGGTTAGGTCGCTTAAGGGGCGGGTTGTACGAACCCAGTGAGTAAGGGTGGTATGAGATCAGACGCTTCCGCAGGTGGTTCTCAATTCGGCGGTACGCTCGTCGTCGGCAGCTAGAAAAAAACAGCGAAGGTTCTCAAGTACTCCCGTTTCCGAGTGCTGCACCATCAACGCTTCTTCGCCAGACCAACATACTCCACTACTTCCCAGGGCAATGAAATATCCTTCAAAGCCATTTAGAGATTAATGCCACACGTAAAAATAGAATTATTGAACGGCTCCTTGAAGGAGAACGTCATTACCGAAAGTAAGGTTCGACTCCAACTCTAATGGTAACTGAATCGGCTGAATCGTGTTTGCGATGGACGAAGTTAATGTTACAGAAGTAACCCGTGATAAATGATGCTCCGTAATAATTGGGAAACTTGGAGATATTATTCTCGATACAAAAACGTCCATCGCTGAACTATTTGCGGGTGAAACAGAATATTCATTAGTGCGAAACAGACGTGGATTTCTGCGCGGCAGATTCCTTTCTCGGAGGGCATTCTAATCACGTGGGCCCATGATTACTGCACGTCGGAAAATATCGTTGGCGAGAAAGGATACCCGACACACGTGCTAGCCATGTATACTCGTGTAAACGTGTACACTCGAGGCAGCGCGTGATCGGCATTGGATTTGGAAAGATGCCGCCACGGGCTCGTGAACAGGTGAAAAACCCGAGCAAAGCTCATTGTTTATTTCTCCCGCACATCGGCCTGTACCCGAGAGTCATGCAAACGTCGGCACAAACCTATCCTACGACAACCTGTTAAGACCGAAATACTCTTCGTTAGCCTTCTTCCGCGGAAGTGCAGTCTGAATAAACGCGACAGTATTTCTTGAGGGACGTGACGAATACCAACGTAACTGCGGTAACCTGAGTTATAATGTTTGCCCCCGACGAGGATGTAGAGCCGTAAATTCTAGAAGGGCTTCCACGGATGTAGAACTTGTCTATACAATAGCAGAAGCCCTACTGTGTCTACAATAGACTTACTACGTCTACGACCCGAATAAAATACAGTTGACTCCTGTGGAATCGTAAAATTTGCTTATAGATTCGTAGCTCGTCTACCGTCGTCAAATATTTCACTGGTTCTGCAGTTACAGAATTTATTTGTACCTCCGTAAAAGCCTATTTTCCGGGAATTCAAATGTTATCACGAACGTCGGCGTAATAATTACAAACCTAAAGCCTTAGAAATTCAGTGATACATTCTCGTTGCACGAATGTCTGTTTATCTTACTAACGAACGCCGGGTAGATATTCCAGTTAAATGGTGCTAGGAAATCGCGGAGTTAATTAACCGCAATTTCTGAGTTACCGTAATGATATTCCGAAAGTAAAAACGTTATTGTGAATATGGCATTGGCGCAGGGCAGGTTCCCATTGAAGCTTACGCATTGTCAACGAAGGCACAATACCGTGTAATTAGGAACTGATACGCCAGGGAAGAATGAATTCCGAAGCGCATTGTCGAAGCTCTCGATAGAAAAGTGTACGCTGGGTATGCACCGTGTGTGCATTAGTGCGTTTGTCCATCGAAAACCAATGTCGGGTAGAAAAGATACGGCATCGATTGGTTATCTGTCCGTTGCGTTTCGCTTTCCTTTTTTTTTCGTTCGCGAAAATACTCAAGATCAGCGTTCCCTCGTGGGAAATGAAATTTCTCCGTTCCATTAACAGAAACTTTAACTCACGAGAATACGGAAATACTGACGTACTTGTGATGTATCTTCGAAAAAGCATGATATTTGTTGCTTATTGTTCAATCCCCCGTGCTAAGTATGAAAAAGATTAAACGGCTTTACTCTCTTCAATTTAAACAACTTTATTTATAACACTTTTATCGTTGTGAGTGGAATTGCACTAAGGTACGCGTACGAAATAACTGTATCTTTTACAATCAGTTGGCTACGTAAAACGTTCTGGACGAGAAGATCGAATGATACCCTATAAATTATGTGCCGTCGTTTTATATTTTAGGAGGCAATGCAATTTTCTTACCCTGCCCTTCGCTCTAGGTGAAATCTAGTTTGATGATAAAAATGATTCGTTGTTTATCTCCGAAGCAGATGTTTACGAGCGCCTTAAACTATGCTATTTATGGCCAGCGAGGAAGGTGCAGCTGAAATTATATTTATATCACCTGCGGGGGGGATTATTGATCGTAAATACGTTAGAGACCCAGATCCGAAACACACGTTACAGGTATCCCATGGTGCTCGCAAAGGTCGGAAGATTAAAGGACCAGTTACGTGAAATATTTAAGATACCTACGCAGCGCTAAAACCCTTGCTAAAAGCAAAATTCTTAATGAAAATGTTCCCTTAATCGCGTACACGGGAAAAGAGCTACGGGGGCGTACATTTCCCGGGAAAATCTTTGCAGAGCGTTATCATTCCTGCGATTTAATAAGATTCCGCGAAAATAGAAAAACAAAAGGCTTAACGTCGTTTTCTTGAAATTATTTTTCTTTGACGGAATTTACTCGGGAGCATTTCGTTGCACAGATACTTAACTCGAAAATATTTTTCGAATATCACGTGCCTGCGTGGGTTTCGAGTTGTTTTTTATTTTTGCCAATCGTGATTTCATTTTTATCCCCTAATGGGAGGGGAGAGTAATTGCGCAACGTCTTTGACGCGACACACCCCTTATGGTTTGCAGGGGGGAGGGGGGTAATTAAGCGAGCGACTTCGTGGAATTCCTCGATCGCGTAGGAACGAGAGTATCGATTAGTGTAGCAGCAGCCAGTGGCGTCAAACTTCCTGTTCCGCGAGTAAACGCCCGCTGGCCCCACTGTCCATGAAACCATCGCCCATATGTACACACACGTGGGATCACGTAGTTCCGCCCCTTTCCCTGTGTCCCTGTGTCCCTGTCCCCTTTTCACGACCTTGATTTCCCAAGAAACGTCAATCGTTTTTACCAGCGCACCGTCCACATTAATTGCGTTGCTTCCGGCGAAGTAAATCGACGGTCCAATTTATCAGCGAACACGCTCGGCAGGGCTAATATTGACGATTCTCAGTGAAGTCTCTGCTAACTGAAATGGTGTCATTGAAATTCCGTGCTGAGGATTATCGCGAAATGCGCGACGATTGAGTTCTCTTACCGGTGTGGCCGTCTACGCCCGTGGTAACACGTAGACGTGTTTCCTCTTTTACTCGCGTGCAGTTTGCACAGACTTGCACGGGAGATAAGTGTTTCGCTGAGGGAGAAAAGGGGAAGGGGAGGAAGAACGAGGTTGGTAGGAACCCTCCGGTGCGTCTCGAAGCAACAGGGTCGTCTAGTGCCTTCCTTTTCACCCCCCCCCCCCCCCTCTCGCCACCCCCCACCCGCAATCACCCTTTTCCCACGTGCGCACCCACCATACTTTTACCTGCCCTCTTCCATGACACGTCAAACAGGTTGGGAGCAGTACCCCCCTACCCCTGGAGGGTAGATAACTTGCCGAGGAAATTAAGAGTTTCGCGCAGGGTGGGTGTTTATAATGTCGATCGATGTCGTCGCACAAAACGGAATATTCCCGAACGACCACCGACCGAGTCAGCGCAAATCAGCAACAATTTCGTATCAACATTTTTCTCCGAATTTACAAACCGCGTATAAAATCGACGAGGTCGAGAGAGTTGAAAAGAAATTACGAACAACTGACTGCTTACTAAAATTCCTCGACTCTAAACTCAAGTAACATTCGGTAAAAGGATTTTATACTCCGATGACGATACCGCGAGATTCTCATTAAGTGTTCTGTGTAACTCGTTTGTAAGAGGACGATTGAAAGTTGCATTTTAGGCTAAGGACGTTGAACCTGTTGTTAGGAATTCCCCTAACGCTAGAACTGCCATATATACGTCTTTTTATAACACTCGTGGACGATAGCAGTAGTGGTAGTGTGGTAGATTGCTTGTAGATGAGAATCACCGCTCGTGTATTGGCAAACTGTCGATTGTACGATGTGTACTTGGCAAGAGAACATACGCCGTCGCTTCTCCTAGACCGATCCCCTTATTTCTTTAGTTTGACTACGGCGTTGTGAAGTAGCGTATTGATTAGTGGTCGATATGAAGTCGAGTTAGTTAGAGCTGTAACGTGACGTAAACGCACTACCCGCTCTCGTCGTTGCAATGGTAAACACGAGAAGAACGTGTACATAGCAATGCCTAGGCACTCGACGAATGAAGTGTTTGTTAGTCGTTGGTCCGTAGTGAGATTTGTGCAACACTTGTCGTTAGTGAAAAGTCTGTGATATAGAGCACATCGATGTTTATCCACGCGCGAAAATTTGCCCGATTCCTCGAGGCCGACCCCTCGGTGGGACTGATTTTGCTACATGATTTTCCGCAGGCTCTTCTCCACGTCTTTCCGTGTCGTGTCGACGGGAAATAACGGCGAATGGACGGAGTGATATGTTAAAACGAACGAAAGTAAGAGACCCACGAGAAACACAGGGACAGTAGGAGGGGATCTCTCGAAAAGAGACGTAGAAAACGGACGAGCGTTTCCCACCGAGGAACGCGCACCGTTCTTCTCTTTGTTTTCAAGGATGCAGGTACGAATCCACCTCGGATCGAAGCCTGCTGAAACGTCCACGAATCAAGCACGAACGACGGACCAACGGTGACCGGGATACGGTGTCTCGTCTCCCGTGAGTTCCCCTTAAACCCCCATTTATCGTCCGACGAAAGTGACAAACCTTGGAGACTGCTCAGGTAAAACGGAGAGAATGGAAGCAACGCGAAAGGCTCTCCGACATGTGCGAACATTTTCAAAATCCATTAATCTTATGGATTTTACCAAGTTCAGCACTACACCTGAGAAGCCAATCTTTTTCATCCATGTTACCGTGCTATTATAAATACATCTTTTTGTTTAAAAAAAATTCAACAAGACGATCCTCTTTCGGCTTGGTACAGTGAATACAAAGACTGTCTTTAATAAAGTAATGACCCGATGAAAATTGTATAGGCCATTTTTTTACACGATATCTTTTTTCATTGGAACTCGTGTGCCGGATTTATCCAAGACCTTATGATTTACGTATCGTACTATTATTGTTCTTCACCGAAATCTTCCTTCGCCCTTCTGTCTTTTTCTGTACTTCCGCTCATTTTACTGTCCGTCCTGACCCTTTCTTTGCCTTTCTCTCCTGCTTTCTGGCTTATTTCACTTTCTCTGCCTGCGGTAATTAGGCCCTCGCCGTTGCCTTGGTCTCCTTCTTTCTTTTGTCAAAGTAGGATGATCATTTGCCAAATCCAGCAGCAACACCACGGCAATGAGCGCAAAGCGATAGATCTTCCCGGAGTGACCTAGATCGTTCATAGATCGTTTTGTAGATCATTAGACGTCCGCCGGGCGTTGTGCCATACCGTTTGCGCGCACACGATCAACTTTCACTCGTATTTTTCGTTGGACCTTCCGCAATGAATTCGTTCGTTCGTTTTATCCCACACTGTCCGTATTTCCAGCGTAGAATGAACTTCGGGTTATTCGATTCATTGATGAATTACGTACCAGCATGCTGTCATAATTTTCACAGGTTTCATTTCCTTTGTCCCATAAGATTTTATTTACACGATTTCTTAATTAACCAGTACCTTCAATATTCGTGATATATATTTCCCTGTGCCATTTTCTACGTTGATACACTGTGTCTAACTGTAAATGGAAAAGTTAAGATATCTGATTATTTTTTACTTTGTTCTTCATTTGAAAACCGTTATCTAGTTATCCTTTCAAACAAGAGTATAGAGGTGATGAAAAGTCAATGACTCTGTTCTCAGTAGTGTCAGACGCGTTGAAAGATCATTTTTCTTTGACCAAAGAACAACTGGGTCGTAACGATCGGCCCTGTTGTTCGTTCCGAAATGCACGAGAGATTGATTCCTAGGGGTCGAGCATTATCGACAGAGCAAACCCAGAATCGTGTGGAACGGGCCTTCGTCTTTCTTTTCTTTTTTTAACGGACCGGCGAAAGCCTGTGAGATTGGTAAAACCGTTTCGTGGACGGTCGATCGTGCGTAGCTCTTGCCGGAGATTGTGCGGGAATGACAATTCCTTGGCCGACGACGTGAACCTTTCACGCTTTCCTGATCTCCGTGCCGCTCGAGAAAGTGTCGATGAACTTCGGCATACAAAAATATTCTGCCAAACCAAATCCGACGAACATCAATAAATCAAATAATTTATCGACCGAATTGCATTAACCCTCTAGGAGCTTGTCAATTATGTTACGAGTATTTGGAATATCACTATTTCGCGTTACATTGATTCACGTTCCAAGATGTTCATTCGTGCATTATGTAATTTCCTTTTCGCTAGTTGGAGCGTACAATTAGATATTATGCGAACGTAGCCAAAGAGAAAACTTGTCGTCAAATATTTCAGATATGACGGACAATGTGAAAGTAGAGCATGAAGAATGGAATGAACGAGAGAAAAAAAAGCAATTACAGCTGCGGTGAAACGTGGAAGCGCAAATTGAATGTTATAGCGAATCTAAAGCTCCGATCTTAACGAAGACTTGAGAATGCTCTTATAGGGCGGCCTGTCGCGAGGCTCCTTGATTATCGACGAATGGCATAAAGAAAGACACTCGAGCGAGGTACGGCGGTGTGCAGGTTTGCCGAGAAGACGAGACACGCGTTGCTCGAGGATCCAGAAGGAAGCAGGAACTCTCGGCGGCCGACGTAGATCGCGGCGATAAGGCAGGATCGAGGAGATCCTGCGATTGGGCAGACTCCAGAGAAGCTGCCTGCCTTTTTGTCCCGCGTATTCAAGATCTAGAAGCGATAAAAACAGAGCCTAATGCAGTCCACAGTATGCAGAGCGAGGGCCGATGGCACGAAGAGGAGGAAAAGGACGATGTGCCATTATTTCCCCCCGATCGGATGAGTGAGCCAGCCGGTAGGTCTGTAACGATCGGAAGGTCGAAAGAACATAGCCGTCAGAACGGTTCTTATCAACGTAGCAGCCACCTCTGGACCTTAACAAGTAGTGATTGACAGTATAGACTTATTCATTGTGTTCGAATAATACGATGTTAAAGTAGTGCGTAAACGTTTCAATATCAAACGTACATGGGACATTCGTAATTTTTTCGATAATTTCCTTTCAGACAGTTTTAGTTATCTTTCTTTCGTTATTGAGTGGTTGTTTTTAAATCTTTTTCTCTGTCTTTCTCTCTCTCTCTCTCTCTTTCTCGTCTTCGTTCTCTCATTGGCTCTGCATTCTGCCGAGAGTCATGTTACACATGCGTTTTGCGTTGGTAGTTTGAGGATATTGGGACGTATGATTATTTTACTTTCCTACAACTTGCAGGAGATTCATCGTAGAACTAAGCGGCGAGAAAAGTTGCTATCTGTAAGTGAAATGGTACATTTTGAAGCAATGAGTTCCTTCCCTTTGCGTAGGGAAACACATCGTGTTTCTTGTTCGTAGACAAACGACCACTTATGGCAGTTTCCTCGACTTTCCCGTATTCTTAACAACGTTTTAATTGTTCTCAAGTTTTTTTTCTTAGCCATTAGAAAGTTAGATACGAGGATTTAAGTTAGCAGTTAGATCATTAGGATATCGTGTATTATTGTGAATGAGTAGCTTGGTGCCTTTGAAGACTTGAAATAATTGTAATTAACAGTGTTTCATGCGAGTGGGGCAAAATCAGTCATAACAGCGGTAAAGTGAATGAATAATGAATGATGCATTTCTAGCACGAGTGTTTTGTCAAACGGCAGGTAAAAGGGCGGAAATGGCGAGGTATGCGACGAGTACAATTTCCCAGAATTTGCCAGAAGCCTCCCTAATTTTGCTAATTTTAACACGAGAACGGAGAAGACTGGTACGAATGTATTAATATTCAAGCATCTACCATCCGGAGCTCTCTCGAAAGTTATACAATGCTTAATGCATGGTAGAACAGTTTCCATAGCGTTGTGATAGAAAGACCAACTCGATTCTCCGCGATCATATTTGCCACTCGACAAGATAATCAAAATTATGGAAATTCGTTTGTCAATCAACAGGTTACTTCGAAACAAGAAACAATGTTAAAGCGGGTTTTAGAAGGAAACCATTAATCATATTATTTTAATGCAAATTGTAAAACAGAGCAGTAACTATAAATGATATTCTAATGACAATAATCGTATTAATTTGCTTATGACACTACACTGGAATATACGTTTAATTTCCTTGAAAGTAGGATGGAGTTGTTTATTCGAGATTATAACTGTGATAAGGCATTGCTTAACGAGTTTCATCGGGCATCCACAAATGGTTCGTAGAATTGTTTCAACCCTTCGCATAAATAATCGAAAATCCGAGACTCAGCTGCGTCAAGAATATTCCCCGATCCGGGTTTAGGGCGTAAGCCGTACTTGAATTCAGCCGGCACATTTATGCCGAGCTCGTATCTTTGAATACCGTGATTTATTTCCCGCGCCCTCCTCCGACCGACCCAGCAGTCCCGTTCACTCGGCAAAATACGTGCGATATACCTTCCATTAAAGCATTCAAACCGAGCTAGACCGCAGCACGCTGGCCACCCACACAAAATCACGTGGGTAACGAGCATGTGTACATACACTTACGCTCTCTCGGTCCTCGATTATGCTCCATACTCGACGGGAGGTAGTTTTGCAAACAGCTGGAATTCCGCAGGTCCAAAATATCGTTCATAATTAGAACTACCCTCCAAATCTGCTTTAACAAGGATCGACCATCTTACTCGGTCGGTATATTCTCCATTTACCATCGTCAGCATGGCAAACCGCAGTCGGTAACTTGAAAGCTCTGCATTACCCACCGACGGTGAACGCGAAATTCTCTTTCGATCATTAACTTGCTTGGACGGTTAACCGCAGTTTCCATATTTCCTGCTCAGTATCCGTGCGCGCGTTTCATGAAATGCTTTTATCGCACGGTACCTGATCGACCGCTCAACGATATAACGGGTATGCTCCTACGATGCCTAAACTCCCGCTCCAGTAAATGAAGCGGAGGAGGGTTGGCTATGAAGTTAGGCGTGAGCTTCGCCCCGTAGTTACCATCGTGTATGACACACAAGAGCGTTAATTGAATGCAAACACTGCCACGCCCGTGTCTGTAACTCGTAAGAGGAACGATCCTCTGATTCACTAACAGGGTCTCCACCCTTCATGTACCAACATTGGTTCCGAGCCAAATCCTCATCTCCTTTCAATGGAATTTCACACTAACCAGATCTATTCGGCGGACAATTTTTTCCACGAAATTTCCCTCGTAGCCGGATATATTTTTAGACTTTGGCTGGCTAGAACTTTGCCCGATAATCCTCTTTTTTAGTCGCAACGCTCGTTAGCGAGTGTTGAGTGATCGGGAAGTTGTCTCGAAATCTAGCAACTGGAACACCTCTGTCCCGATAATGAGCGAAAATTCGTAGTTTGGCGTATGCCGGTCACCACGCCGGAGTGATTAATTAAATGCAAACAGAGACCACGCCCCTGTCTGACAAGGGTGAGGAAAACGCGGGTGGCATGGCCGCAGACGATACCGTACCATACCAGGCGTTCAGCACATCGCGGAATGTAGGTCACACATTTCATTTAGCTAACATTTAAATTACCGATCGTGGTAGTGTTGCACATTGCATTCAAAGCGATTCCGACCAAATTAACAAACAATAGAAGAAGCTACACATCGATAATCATGCAATCATGTGAATAACGTTCCTGTTTACTATGTCCGTGTATTCCTGTTTTTATTAGCCTCAGCCTTACTCCAATTTTTTATTTGCCATCTCGATCCAAATATTTTCACGCTTGTGAGGTAATACCGGATAAATTCGTCGTCTAAAGGACGTTAATTCGGAGAACGTTGATGGATATGAAATGTGAGCAATAGGGGGAGGAGTTTTTATTTTTCTTTGCTGTCAGTGACGGACGGAAATTGTTGCAACCTCTGCAGACGCGCAACTGTTAAAGGAAAATCTCATGACAGTGATGGGTCAATTAGCAGCAAGACGGGGTTAAATAGGTTCGAAGACGTTTGGAAAGGTTGTAAGGACATTGGTCCTTTTGATCCATTATATCACTTCTATCTCATCGTTTCTGCAAAAGGCGGATATATGGGAAATAATCCGAAGATAGCAACAGTGTCATACGTTGTTTACTTACAACATTACCAAACTTGTTTTCCAAAACTCGGTGTATGTTTTGCAGACCCCTGCGACTTAATTTCTTGCGTGATATATATTTAATTCCATGACGGTCAATTTTAATTTAAAGAAAAAAATACGTAAAGAAGGAGGAGTGACGTACGTGAAGATGCACACATACACCCATCCTTATTGACAGAAAATTACCCCGATTTCTTTCCACTTTCCCGTCGAGTACTTCGCTGATTTCCGTCTCTGTAAATGACCGTTCCAGGAGTGGGAAGGCAAATAAGGAGGAAGAAACACTTTAGTTAACTCTATAGTCAATAAATTGGTTTAAGTACTGTATTTTGGAAATTTTAAGCTCAGTTCTTTATCTTATTATAGCTTCACAACGAGTACGAAGAAAATATCGGCTAAGGCATCGTACACTTCACGTCGCGAGTTATTTCTGCGGTAAAAAAATGAATCACGTCCGCATAGTTATGCGAACAGCGTAGATTCCTCATGGGTGTGACCGTAGACGGTACCGCTGTGTTGTAGATTTAGGAGGGCTAGCGGGGAGCGTAGGGTATGGTGTTTTCCGTTGGCCATCTGTCGAGGGTGCCCCCCGTGGATTAATTGGAGCCCTGTGTATTGATCCAATAAGGTTGGCATGTGCCGGATACGTAGCCGGCTAAAACGAAGCGTGCGGAGATATTCTCCGTGAGAGGGCCGTCGGGAAGAAGTTTCGCGAGGGGAGAGAAAAGCTCAGGGAGAAATGGAACTGGAGGAGATAAATAAAGGACGGCGCAGATGGTGCACGATAGAGCTGAGGATTTGAAGAAGATGACAAGGATTGCCAAGCCATGAAACGCCAAATGAAACGATGAGCAGGAGTAGAGGGTTAATAAGGAAGAATGCGGATGGGGATTCGAACGGCCAAGACTAAAGGGAATCGACCGGAATATTGCTAGTCGTTTCGGTATATCACGAGTATAAGGGAAAGATTTATGAACGTTCAAGAGTGCCAGGCAATTAATTAATTATCGGCAATCGTGGATACTTGAAGGGCGGAAGTGGGCTTACGGTAGCGGCAAAGTGGACTTGTCGGAGAGGTGGATATCAAAAAGACGTCAGCGGGGCACTCCATTGTAGCCGACTTTATTCGATTTCTTCGATTTAACCGACTTCTCTTCTTGACTCTCTGAGACGCTTTTACCGGTTCTCCATGCCATGAAGTGATTTTTCGCTTGAGATCCAATTTCGCGACAATAATCTCGTCCCCGAGAACGGACACACACGAAGCCGTGTGCATGCTTTGCGGGAAAATGGGATTTCGTGGGATAAAAGTCTTTGGGATCATTTTCCTTTGACTCGTCGGAAAGCTGCAAGTTTAAAGCAAAAATTCTCATCCGTAGGGCGACACTTTAGTCAATTTTACAATCGTCTTTCGCGTCGTACATTGTTTATAATTGCGTTCAGTAAGTTTCTTTTTGTGAAATTATTAAGCATCGAGGATCTGTCAGTGATTAGCAATCTCCGATACGAATTTTTCTACGAGATCAAGTGCTTCCCTTTCTGATTTCGGATTCCACTCAAAGCTCGACCCCAAAGATTTTAAATCCGTTTCAGGCTATTTCCATCTCGTCTTCGCGAAAGGGCGACTCGCAACGCCCACCGCCAACGTGTTCCGCGTTAATTGTGAATCTTAATTAAAACTAATACTGTCGAAATTAAAATAAATTGAAGCGCGACGTTCCGCACGAGCTCGGCCGACCCGGAACCCTGTTCAGTTTTCCCCTAACACGAGTTACAAACAGCCAAAAAAAAGAATTAAGAAAATGCATCGTCGTGCCAAGGGAAAGTAATTTCGAACAGACATTTGCATTCTCTCCTTTTTATTTCCAACTTCGAATATTCACGTCAGTGGCGACCTTCATTTTCTACGCATGTGCTTCATAAATAGATCTCTTAAAATTCTAAACAGTTGTGCTAGCCATATAATATTTCTTCTAAATAACCGAGTAATTTGAAAAATCGACTAGTCAACACGTGAAAGTGAATGCTACGGGTGCATTTCTAGACGACTCATCATGGTGCTGGTACATTAATGTTCACACTAAGTTTGCGTGTGAGTGTAGACGGGTCAATTATATCTGTGGCTCTGCCGTGCAGTACATGCAAATCGTTCGGCCGCGATATACGTACTAATCGATTGCGTTTTGTGCTTTCTCCACTCGTTCACGTGTTGTCCTTCATACATTAAAGAGTTAATGTTTCAGACGGATCAATACATTAGCACACATTGTTTCCATTCTCCGTAAGACAACACTTTAGTCGTTTTCGCGTCTGCCGAATTTTTCAGACCTATCGAAGCGACAATAGAATTTAGAAAGTCTCCCCTAATTTCTACGCTTCTTGATTGTAACAAAGCTAACACAGATATAGCAAAAACATGTACTCGGGGCATTATTATTGGACGTAAGCGTAACAGCAATGTTGACATAATGTGTAGGACTTTAAACGAAATCTGCAGATATGTACTCTACGTTCTAAACATCTAAGGTGTTTTCTTTCATTCTACAGTCTCTCACGCGATACCAACGACGCGGGCCTCGATTCTCAATTTCCGCGTCTTTCTACGCCTCGAGCACAGCCTGTTGGGGTCCGGTTTTCTTTCTCCTCCTGTTTCTACGTTCTTATTCGTCGTCTGAATGGTCCAGGACGTCCTAAAGCCCATTCCGTCAGCCATGCTTCCCCACTTTGTCCCTTTTTCCGTCTTCAAGTGCCTTCTTCCACGTCGCGTCTACGTCCTTCATCCGCACGGTCGACCAGCCTTTTCCCGTTGTTTTATTCCCCGCCGACGTACATGTCTCTTTTTGTCTTTTCCCGTTTCTACGAGTCTCTCCGCCTCGTTTCCACCCTCCCCCACCCCCCAGAGTACCCAGAACGATGCCGCAGGTGCACACTGTTTCTCCGCAGCCTCCCTGCTTCCTGGTTTAACGTCGTCGTTGGAAAGGGGAAAGGTAGAGGGGCGTTCTTGCTTTCTCTCTCTCTCTCCTTCTCTCTCTGACTCTCTTTCTAGATTCGAGGGGTTGCCGCCGCCTGGTGGCCATGCCCTCAATCACCGCTGGCCAAATCCACCCCCTCGCAACCATCCGCTTACTTCTCTAACCATCATCGGCGCTCTCTCGCGAAACCCACCCCGTCTCTACGCCACTCCTCACCCCTCCCCCCTTCCCCGGCCTCGTACTTCTTTCTCCATCCATTTCCCCACAGGCACGGCCCCTGGATGCCTCTCTTTCGAATCGCAGACGCGTCCTAGCCGCTAATCTAGCGGCTAATCAATTCTTGTCACAACGACCACCCTGACGACGACCACCACCACCACCATTTCTTCTGACGTAACGCAATCTTCTTCGAATCTGCCACGATTTTTCCGTCTCCGTGGCAAACGAGGACTAACGTCTAAGGTCATTTATTCGGCAATTCGGTAGGGTATTCAGTGGTAATTTGTAACATCAATCCTCTCATCTGAACGCGAGATTAAGGTACACTGGAATTAAGTAATCGGTGGCGTCATTAATTATCGCGATAAAAACTTTGTAAAATACGGTAGTTTCAGTACACTGTGCAATCGTTCTCCATATACACCGTGATAGTAAGATGGCACAGTTTGCACTGGGATTCAAGTCACTTCCTTCCGTTTCTCGCAGTTTTTTCCCGCGAGTATGGCGTAATGATTGTCGTTTGAGTTTCTGGGTCGGGCGAATAGAGTTGTACCGACTCCCCCGTAACCCCCATCGAACGTATAGGTAGGTGGGCCATGACGGTAGCCCATTTAACGAGCATCGCGTGCCAAACATAATCACGAATGAAATACGTGCATTCTCCTCGGTCTTTCACCGTCGTACTTTCCTCTCTGAGGTTCGCTTCCTTTTTGTACTCTCTTCCCATTTCCCTCTGTGCAATCCATTGAACGAACTTCAACATCGTTACAATGCCGATCGACATTCGGTTCATTGATTAACTCCGGTGTCTTGGGACTGATTTCCAATTCGGTGAACTTCTCTTTCAATACACCGTGCCCCTGACAGTCTTAACTGAAAACAATCGTCTTCCAACCAAAAGGTATTCCATGAACCGTCACGAAGGACTCGATCCTAAAATAAATTTCTCTGGCTCCGTTAGAGTTAATTTCGTAAATTAATTGTGTCGTAAAATTGAAATTCATAAGGTCCTAGCAGAAACTCTGAGCTTTAAGAGAGAAGTAGAGAAACGTGGGTAAGTGCGAGCAAACGAAAAGAACGGAGAGAAAGAGAGAGAAAGCAGGTTTACACGATCGACCTAAACCACAACGTTAACCTTTTCATCGACCCTGTTCGTGTCCTCAGCCACCCCTTCGCAGCGTCGTTCTAGTTCGGTACACTAAACCGGCCACAGAAACAAGGCCGATTCATTATTCAGTAACCGACTGCAGATATTTCGGGGCAAAAGTCATAACAAAACGACAGCCGAATTGCAGAGTCACAGGCCATTTCGAAATTACTCCTATTGAATTTGAGCAGACCGTATTGATCTTAAGTTCCTGTCATGAACATACAGAAAAACTCATTGTTGAGAGAGCAAATTTTCGTAAATACTTTCGTCCAGTTTTTTTTCAAATTAGGGCATTTACTTCGCTACCGACAAGATGATATAAATAACAATTTCTGACTTGAGTTCATGTTTGTTGTAAATTTAGTTTTCGAAGCAACGGGGAAGCTATCATTGCTAAAACATTGGAACGAGCAATCGTTTTCTATCGAAGAAACATTCCCTCGAACGAAGGGCCAGGGTTCAGTATGAGACGTTTCAGTATGAGACCCGATCACGCGATTTAGAAAAGTGTTGTTGGATCGACGCGAAACAAGAATCTCCGTGTCCCTTTTCCCTACAGAAATACTGAAATGGATGAGTAATACGAGAAACGTAGAAATTTTGACATCGATGTTCCCTGAAAGGCCGAGAGAATCGTGGTCAACATGATTGGGAAATACGATTGCGTATTTCGGGCGACGAGGTTCATCGACTTCACATAACCTTCCGAGAGTCCTGATAAGCCGTTGGGGGTTTCTACGAGGACAACGTAAAAATGTCGCGAGAATAAGGTCGTTGGAGTCATAGTCGGGGCTTGAAAACGCGGGGAAAACACGTACGCAGAATCCCCTTGACGGTCTAAGAGCGTGGAAGGTTTTCCGATCGACCATTGCACGAGCAGCCGCGCCTTCCGGAAGCTGCCTTATCGACCGGAAACGCACGGCCGTTCGTGACATCCACGTTGGCAGAGAAAACGAGCGAACCGTCCTTTACGAATGGCTTCTTCGGCAACTTGAGCACGAATCCTTCGATTCTCCGAAATCCGCGCGTAAAACGTCTTCCAGGACTTGTTGTCCCGTTTATCGTGTCCCTTTCGGAAGCTCAGAGCTGTCGAATCAATGGCTTAGACGTTAGCCCAACTCAGTAAATTTCGGACGTATCTCCAACGTAGAATTTTCTCAGTGAAATAATAGATATGGATGAACCAACACTGTGTTTGGAGTAAAGTTCCCTCATTGGAAGTCACAGTTCTAGCTGAACCGCGTTCGAAGAGGGTGAAGCCTAAAGGGGTTTTGGAAAATGAGGATAAGACGATCGGGTGAACACTCTCTGTTTGTTCCTCGAGCCTCTGCCCTGTCGTATTTTCCTTGGACATTGGTATCACGTAACACCAGCCCCAAGTAGAGGCGCACTTTCCTCTCACTGGATCGTCAGCTATCGAGACAGAAAAAATCACTTTACTTCTTCACCGAAGCGCAATCTTCTGGCGGCAATAAAATGTCCACTCTTGTGCCGTTGATTCGTCTAGCGGAAGCTGCGAAAAGCTGGTTGGATAAGAGCGAGTCGAGGACAATGTCCCATCACACCAGTAACTCTTTAAAGACGTACTGCTGTGACAGGACAATATCCCCGGCACCGCTGGCGTCGTTGACCCTTGATTTTCCTCGAATCTTCCGCTTCTGTCCACCGTGAATCGGCTGGACAATTTCTAGAGGAAGTTGCCGGTGGAAGCTCTATGGAAAGCTCCCTGAAATCGTTTTCAAACCTGTCCTCATGGAACGTCGCACTGAAATACTTTGCAATTTTCGTGGCAAGGCTCGTTAAAACCGTCTGGAGCGTTGCTAGCGAGGTCGTCGTCGTCGTGGTGGTCGTTGTCGTTGTCGACTAGCGCGCACTCGGCGTTAAACGGCGGTAGTGGCGGCAGCCTTGCTGGCCGCGGGGGTCGATTTATGCCGAGCGAAGGGAAGCAACGCCGACGAGTCTCGGTTTCTCCGCTTTCGAAGGGCCCGGCGAATTGATTTTGTCGGAGCCGAGAGAAAGAGTAGGATATAGAGGAGAGACGAAAGGTGCTGCTTTGATCCGCCGACGGAGCTTGTTCCGGCCCGACGACGACCTTACGTTAGGTGGAACGACTGGTTGGGTAATGGCGGACGTGGCGGACTTGCGGAGAAGGCGGTATCACTCGGTCGAGCGTCCCGACGGCACTGCGTCGCTTGGCGGCGCCGTCGCCGGCGCCTCTCCGCACCCTGCCACTCCTCCACCCTCGTCCGCCCCGTCAGCACCCTCCTTCCCACCGTCGCTCTTCTCTCTGTCTCTCTCTGTCTACGCTCCCTACACGACTCAGCACCCCTCGCGATTCACCGACTTCGGAGTAGGAAACCGAAGCCGCGATAGAATGAGAACCGGGAGGGGTCGAAACAGGAGGGCGGAGGGTGAGAGTTGTCGGGAAAGAGACTGACTACACGGACGAGCGGTGAAGCGGGGGGAAAAGCAAGAGAGAGAGAAGAATGACGCGCACGAGAAAGAGAGAAACTACCGAATGAAGGGATGGACGAATGGTTTTAGCGGAGGGGTGGTTGAATCGAGAAAGAGACGGCCCGAAGGGGTACAGAGGGCAAAAGAGCCAACGGTAGGAGGTGCGAGGGAGATCGACAGAGCGAACGGAGCATTAACGAGCGCGAGCGAAACAGTCCGAACCGAGGAAGGGATGGCAAAGAGGGTAAACCTCCCTCGACTGGGCAGATAGTGAGGGTTGCCGGGCGCAGGCCATCTACCGATACTGGAAATACTACAAGTACGCCGGCCTGTTCTGCCGACGACCCTTTCCTCACGTCCTACGGTTCTGCCACCCTCTCCTTGCCCTTTTCTCACCCCCTCATCCCATACCCTTCGGCATAATATCAACGTGACGGTAAAGACGATCGAGGTCATGGGTGGAAAGCACTGGCCCGATAGGCTGAGGAGCTTGTGCCTTCGATCCGATGACGATCATCTTCGCCCACGACAGACAAATGTGAATGACACCCACGTCCATTTCCAAACGTAAGACTTGCCCGTTTTACGCTCGAATTTACTATCTGATATACGATAATGTTTCTCGCTCGTAAATTTCTACGAATTTTTACCTCCGGAAAATGGGTAATTCTATAGGTATAACAGTAAATACCGTAACGAAACAATGAACGAGTGTTGCAGACGTTTGAGTTTTCAACAAATTGTAGCAGGGTAAGGTGGCAGGAGGGGGGTATATGTCGACATAGTTTAGTCGTGTTGTAATGATGGTGCCAGAACTTCCAAGGGCAAAGTCGAGCGTGCTGGCGTCGTATTCAGACCTGACGTTCCTTGAATCTCGTCCAAGTTCGATAAAGGTTCTGTAAATTATGTCTTGACAGTTTCATTCAGTCAGAATCTGTCGGAGGAAATTGCCACACGTAGAACTGGTTCTTCACAATCCGCAAAGTAAGGTTTCCGCACTTTGCAGCTGTTTATAAATAATCGTAATTTCCCGATAACGAGAATATTCGTATATTTACACCTCCAGTTGGATGAAGTTAGATGTTCGTAAAAAGAAGGGGACCGAGGCTATTAGAACGTCGAAATCTAAGCATTTGAGAATTCGATGGCTAGCGTTGACGAACTTTTGCGGTAAAAATGAGCAAAGTCGAGCACGCATTTTGAGATCTGTCGGAAGCCTGGGAAAGTTTGGCCCGGAAATTAGGGGAGTTCTGCGTCGACCTCGTGGACTTGAAACTTCGTTATCTTCTCTGGTCTCTCCTTAATCCTCTTCCGCGCGAGTAACAAGGCTCGTTTTCTCTTTCTTCCTCGTCCTTCCCACCCCTCTCCTGCCCCGGATCTTTCTGAACGGCTCTTGCGACCCTCGCTGGATTTCATCCCCCCGGCAGAAGGATTTCTTCTGGTCATACCGCACCGATATCCGGCCGTTACTTGCAGGCGTGGTTGAACGCCGGGCCGATTTCGAGCCGAGCTATTCCTGCGGGGCTGGTTTTCTCTCTACGGAGGTTCGCGATTCAGCGAGGGAACCTTTGCGCCCTTGTGCTCCCCCCGTCATCGATCCCCCAGCCGCGCTGAGTCCCGCGCGAGCCTAGTGAAAACGATCTAGGGGAATTTCACCGAACGAAAGGAATCGCGCGGAAACGAACAAGAGAAAACCCCAGAGCGATAGATAGACAGACAGAGAGAAAGAGAAAAGAAAGGACGGCGGGAGTATGAAAGGCGGGATGAAAAGAGCGGGGACCCCAGGTCCGATAAACTCTCCGAAGGCTGATCCAATGGCCGATGGAGATCCGAGAGCGGTTTCGAGGGAGCGGAGAAAAACTCGGGGGGGAAGGAAGGAACGGCGCGGAGGGCAGGCAGGACGACGAGGGTAAAGAAGAAGGCAGAGTCATCTCGCCGGAGAGAGATTCAGGGCTCCGCAGGGGCGGATATCGTACAAAGAGAGGAAGTTAGAGGGAGAACGAGAACCCCCGAAGCGCGGCCGCAGGGGGGAAAGAGAGGGAAAACACGAGAACGGAGGGGCGGTATTGATCCACCAGCTGCGCGTTCTCTTGCCCTCTGCTCGCGCCTCTCCGCCCCCGCCCCCACCTCCCCCTCGAATTCCGCTTGTCGGCTCGTTTCGTACCCAGCGACGTTCTCCCTCGTCCCTTCCCCCCCCCCCTATCTCCCTCGATCCGTCGGCCCTCTTCGCCCTTCTCACCCGGGACCTTGCCATCCACCTCCCCCCTCGTAGTCGATCCACCCCTTCGCCATCTACTCGTGACCGTATAACCGAATTGAAGTAATTCCTTGGTCCTCCACTTCGCACGGGATAACACGAACGAGTTCGTTGAGCGGCGCTAACGATGAAAAATTTCTACCGACACTGAACGGCGTTAGAACGTGTCGCAGAAAGATTCCTCGTCCCCCCGGACCATCTTTGACGAAGATGTTTGGACATCGGATCGAATTATATGTCGGTTTTTAACAGCAACGATCGTTTTTCTGTGCTACACGAAACAACAACGTGACGAATTTATTCGCAAGGGATACCCCTGAAAGATTCTCGTGAAGCGTAATTAGCGTTCTCAGAGTGCTCTGAGAACTACAATCCGTTTTCAATCGAGACACTTGGTCCGGTCGGGTCTCTGAAAAATTGATATAACCTCGAAAGTTATTGAAAAAACGCTGAGAAGAAGTTGCAGGGCGTTAGCCTGTAAGAGCATAACTTTGAGATATTCTTTAAGAACTTCCGTCATCCTTCGTTCGATATTCCTTTAACAATATTAGTTTGCAAACTGCTCGGAGAAACCCGTTGGCAGGACTTTTGCCCCGGATATTTTCATTCGCTTATCCTCCTGATTCGTTGCTTTTAACGCGACTGCTTCATCGGGAAGGACGTAACTTCGGACGGGAATTTTTGCCGTCCTCATCGTTCCGTCCTTTTGCGCCGTGCCGTCTACCTTTTCTGGTCCCTGTACTTGAGCGGAGGTTTTCCGAGCGATTTTTACCCTCGCGTCGCTGCGGCTCTTCTACTGAATGTACACCGTTCCGTGTCGATTCTGGGGAAAAAGGGGCGCGGGCGGAAACATCCTGATGGAAAAGCTGGCTAGCAGCAAACCCCACCTAGCCTTCCTTTCCTTTCCACCCCTTCTAGTGTTTTCTCTTTATCTCCGTATCTCCCAAGCTGTTCCCTGTATAAACCAATACCCGACGTTTCCCTTCCTGAATGATTAGTACACATCCTGTTATCGGGCGAGAATAATGGCCCCAGATAATGAAATTATAGCGCGGTAAATGAAAGCCCATTTGTTGCTCGACGGAGCTTGCAGTAAACTCGTTTTTCTAAAACGAACAATACCCAGGGGATTTATTGCGAATTGAGCCGCGTTATACGTTAAACAATTCAGTGGGTAGAGTCATCTTTAATTAATGTTTCCCAACTCTCTGGCTCCATCGATTTTTTCAGATCTTTCTTATTTCATAGTCTGCCTTGGGGGACGGTAATAAATAAGCAAGTACTTGTTGAGTGAACGTTAATGAATTTATTGTAAAGTAATGAAAGGACGTTGTTGTAAATATTGGTCGCAATAAATGATGATTATCGAGAATAATAATTGTGGTGGGTGAAAAACAATGACAGGAGTTGGCGATTTTTGATTCTCACGGGGGTGGACTAATCGTTATTCGATAAGGGAATTATTTGATTAATTCACTTATGAAGCTTTACCGATGAGGAAATGAAAAGCGAAGTACTACCATCCGGCTGGGGAATTCGATTAGGAATTGAAAGAAGGCATCCATCGAATGATTACGTCATTCCACTCGTGGTCTGATTACACCGAGCGATTTTTGCCCGTTCGAACTTTAATTAGGCGAACGGCACTTTTCTACCGACATCAGGAACGTACTTACTTTTAAAAGCCGTGGTTTCCGTAGATCGTAAAATCTTGGCACGGAAGGTATTTCCCAACGGCAGTGCTTGTTGCTCAGTCTAAAACGAGCGAAAATTTCGACAAGAAAAATGGTCGATCAGTGTGACGAAATGAACCGTTAACTACTTATGACTATAAAGTTACAGCGAAATACTTACTGGACGTCGATCGTTGTAACAAACAGCCTGTGATAAATTATGAATAAAATGGAGACTCCGTAGGTAGCGTTGAAAATAAGTAACGGGGCTAGCTGAAAAATATTAATAAATATCACTTGAATAAATAACAAGCCCAAGGCAAACGTAAAGTAATATTAGAGTATTGGTGCATTGAAGTACGAAAAATAATATTAGAATAGTTAGCAATGTACCCCGAGGTGTGTTAAGCCGCGTTTTTCAGCCTGAATACTGTAAGTAGATTAAACTGTATATGGTCAGACACGCCCAACCGTGCAGTAGTCAGCGAAATAATGCACGGTATTACTGTTCCCCGGAGTGACAATTTCTCGAAACTTCCCGTACTACTGTATTTAAATGATATATGCATAATTACGTAACAATAGAGTAAATTGGATATTATATAACTAGATATATGTGTATAAACATGAAAATGTTATTCTAGTTTTGTACTTAGGTGTGTCGGAAATTCGACAAATTTCGTCGATATTGTCGACTTTAAATATCACTATGATGATTTCCGTTTGTTCAATTCCTGTTGTAAATAGTCGGCAATACGAGTATAAATTTGTAGAAGATTCTTAACAATCGTAAGATATACGAGTGACTGTGAAACGTCTTGGAATCCTTGAAAATTACTTTTACCAAACGCCGGGAAAACGTATAAAATATGGAAAAGTGCATTATCGAAAATGCTGGATGAAGGCAATTTGTGAAAAGAAACGAATTCCTTTGAGAGGGGCGACGAAATTGCCGGTATGGAAGTGTCGGTGAAAGGTATTATTTTTGTGATTTCAGCGCCGGCATGGAGGCGGCGAACGGAACAATCGAGCACGATTTCCACAACGCCCTGGTGCCGATAAACGGTAGCCACTCTGGCAGCTCCGGGCGGAGTACACCGAACGGCGGCGACCCGGCGCCGGGTAAACTCTTCGTCGGCGGTCTTTCATGGCAGACGAGCAGCGAGAAGCTGAGGGAATACTTCGGCATGTTCGGCACCGTCACAGATGTTCTCATAATGAAGGATCCAGTAACGCAGGTCGGTCCACGTTCCTTTCACGGGAGACGCGCGGTCTTTGCCTATCGCGAGGCCACCAGGCTCATTCGATATTCATACCAGAGAGAATTTTATGGCCCGCCATTAGCATAAAAATATTAGTGATATTCCCCACCCCAGGGAACGCCGTCATTCGTAATCGCATTTCCCAGCTCGTAATATTTCATTACTTTCCAAATAACGTACTGTGATTTTTATTGTTTCTTTTCTGGAAGTTTTCTTTCGTTGGGGTAAAAGATGAATTTGGTTGATCGAGTTCCGATTGCCGGTAGAAGAATATTTTAGAATGTGAGTTCTGGTGGTCCTCGCATCGTTGAATTTCGTTAATATCCATCTCGATAGGTCAAGCCGGTTTTTCTTACGACATATGACTGTATTACT
Organism: Hedychridium roseum; assembly: GCA_963989215.1. Lineage (NCBI taxonomy): Eukaryota > Metazoa > Arthropoda > Insecta > Hymenoptera > Chrysididae > Hedychridium > Hedychridium roseum. The sequence continues at coordinate 4,769,177 of OZ022306.1, read as the reverse complement.
CGATCGGTCTGATAACATCGACCGAGTGACTAACCGCGCGGGGGATTTACCTCGAGGAGATTCGATGCATAAGTTTTCTTCCTTTCACTTTGCACGTGACTTCTCCACACAGTAGAACGTAGAGGACAGAGTTTGTACTAATCGACATGTAACTAATTTTGCTCGGGCAGTATATATTTATATAAACGATGTAGAGTGTATGGTAACTGCATTGGATTTTGTATTACTAAAAGGAAAGGCAGAGGCACTTCTATCGAGGGACACTACAGCCGGGCATAGATATTTATATCTACTTAGAATCTTTATCGAAAGAATTTCGGTACGTGGTAACTGAGAAATAGGATAACACCGGGTCCAGACCTTAAATTCCGTAGTTGAACGTAATTTCTCCGTACATTTTTTACAAGTATCATTGGCGATATATCGTAATTAATTGGAACTTTTACTTTATCGGATTCTCCTTGTCTTCACGTAACCCTAGAATGTTTGTCTTTATAACTTAGTTTGGAAAAGTCGTGCATGTAAACGGTAGTATCTCTGTAGAAATAGCTTAACTGTATATAACCGAGTGACAGATTCATCCTCGAAAATAATGAAACGAGAGTGACCAACCAAAGCGTGACATTTTCATGAAGAACACGCTGTAAATACGGTCAAGTCCTTCGTGGTTCACTCGTTGAGCAACGCCGCTGAAAAGTTAGATCGGAGAAACTAGGGAAAGAAAAATCAAAAGAAGAAAACGCTATCGATCGTTGAGGCAAAGTTAGGAAGTACCTTAGAGAGTCCGCTGTTAGAAATAGAAAACATTTCTTCGGAAAGCAAGGGGATGGTAATAATTTAGTTAGGTAGGGAAAGAAACATTTCTGGAAGCCTGTAATCCATGTTCGCTGGAGTTTCG